>JAVTVJ010005518.1:0-15345 GCA_034509425.1 Eopsaltria australis
AAAAATTCATCCCCATTGACCAAAATGTTGGGGTTTGGTCCAACGGAACGTTTTTATCGTGAAATTTGTCCCCGTTGAGGTCCAATATTGACTTTTTCACCCAACGTTGACTTTTCCGTCCAATTGGAGCGTTTTTATCCCAAAACTCATCCCTGTTGAGATCCAACCTTGACTTTTCCATCCAACGTTGACTTTTTCACCCAACTGGAGCGTTTTTATCTCAAAATGCATTCCCATTGACCAAAATCGTGGGTTTTGATCCAACGGGGGCGTTTTTATCCCGAAATTTTTCCCATTGACATTGAACATTGACTTTTCCACCCAACATTGGCTTTCCCACCCAACTGGGCCTTTTTCCCAAAAAGTCATCCTTGTTGAGTTCCAACCTTGACTTTTCTACCCAACTGGAGCATTTTTATCCCAAAATTCTTCCCCATTGACCAAAATCTTGGGGTTTCGTCCAAAGGGAGCGTTTTTATCCTGAAATTTGTCCCATTGATGTTGAATCTTGACTTTTCCACCCAACTGGGTGTTTTTATCCAAAAATCCATCCCCCTTGAGGCCCAGCGTTGGCTTTTCCACCCAACTGGGCATTTTTATTCCAAATCCATCCTCGTTGATGTCCGACGTTGACTTTTCTACCCAATTGGGGCGTTTTTATCCTAAAATTTGTCCCCATTGAAGTCCAATATTGGCTTTTCCACCCAAAGTTGACTTTTCCGTCCAATTGGAGCGTTTTTATCCCAAAACTCATCCCTGTTGAGATCCAACCTTGACTTTTCCATCCAACGTTGACTTTTTCACTCAATTGGGACGTTTTTATCCCAAAAATTCACCCCCATTGACCAAACTCTTCCGGTTTGGTCCAACGGGGGCGGTTTTATCTCAAAATTTGTCCCCGTTGATGTTGGATATTGACTTTTTCACCAAACGTTGACTTTTCCGTCCAATTGGAGAGTTTTTATCTCAAAACTCATCCCTGTTGAGATCCAACCTTGACTTTTCCATCCAACGTTGACTTTTTCACCCAACTGGAGCTTTTTTATCCCACAATTCATCCCCATTGACCAAAGTCTTGGGGTTTGGTCCAACGGGGGCGTTTTTATCCCGAAATTTTTCCCATTGACATTGAACATTGACTTTTCCACCCAACATTGGCTTTCCCACCCAACTCGGCCTTTTTACCCAATATTCATCCTTGTTGATTTCCAACCTTGACTTTTCTACCCAACTGGAGCATTTTTACCCCAAAATTCTTCCCCATTGAACAAAGTCTTTGGGTTTGGTCCAACAGGGGCATTTTTATCCCAAAATTTTTCCCCATTGAAGTCCAATATAGAGTTTTCCACCCAATGTTGACTTTTCCGTCCAATTGGAGCATTTTTATCCCAAAATTCATCCCCATTGACCAAAATGTTGGGGTTTGGTCCAACGGGGGCGTTTTTATCCCAAAATTTGTCCCCATTGAGGTCTAATATTGGCTTTTCCACCCAATGTTGAATTTTCCGTCCAATTGGAGCGCTTTTATCCCAAAGCTCATCCCTGTTGAGTTCCAACCTATACTTTTCCATCCAACGTTGACTTTTTCACCCAAGTGGAGCGTTTTTATCTCAAAATTCATCCCCATTGACCAAAATGTTGGGGTTTGGTCCAATGGGGGCGTTTTTATCCCAAAATTTGTCCCCATTGAGGTCCAATATTGGCTTTTCCACCCAATGTTGAATTTTCCGTCCAATTGGAGCGTTTTTATCCCAAAACTCATCCCTGTTGAGATCCAACCTTGACTTTTCCATCCAACGTTGACTTTTTCACCCAATTGGGGCGTTTTCATCCCAAAATTCACCCCCATTGACCAAAATCTTGGGTTTTGGTAGGATGGGGGCGTTTTTATCCTAAAATTTGTCCCCATTGAGGTCCAATATTGAGTTTTCCACCCAACGTTGACTTTTCCATCCAATTGGAGCGTTTTTATCCCAAAATTCATCCCCATTGACCAAACTCTTCCGGTTTGGTCCAACGGGGGCGTTTTTATCCCAAAATTTGTCCCATTGAAGTCCAATATTGACTTTTTCACCCAACGTTGACTTTACCATCCAATTGGAGCGTTTTTATCGCAAAACTCATCCCTGTTGAGATCCAACCTTGACTTTTCCATCCAACGTTGACTTTTTCACCCAAATGGAGCACTTTTATCTCAAAATTCATCCCCATTGACAAAAATCTTGGGGTTTGGTCCAACGGGGGCGTTTTTATCCCGAAATTTTTCCCCATTGAGGTCCAATATTGGCTTTTCACCCCAATGTTCAATTTTCCGTCCAATTGGAGCGCTTTTATCCCAAAACTCATCCCTTTTGAGTTCCAACCTTGACTTTTCCATCCAACGTTGACTTTTTCACCCAATTGGGGCGTTTTCATCCCAAAATTCACCCCCATTGACCAAAATCTTGGATTTTGGTCCAGCGGGTGCGTTTTTATCCTAAAATTTGTCCCCATTGAGGTCCAATATTGAGTTTTCCACCCAACGTTGACTTTTCCATCCAATTGGAGCGTTTTTATCCCAAAACTCATCCCTGTTGAGATCCAACCTTGACTTTTCCATTCAACGTTGACTTTTTCACCCAAATGGAGCGTTTTTATCTCAAAATTCATCCCCATTGACCAAAATCTTGGGGTTTGTTCCAACGGGGGCGTTTTTATCCCGAAATTTGTCCCCATTGAGGTCCAATATTGGCTTTTCCACCCAATGTTGAATTTTCCGTCCAATTGGAGCGCTTTTATCCCAAAACTCATCCCTGTTGAGTTCCAACCTTGACTTTTCCATCCAACGTTGACTTTTTCACCCAATTGGGCGTTTTCATCCCAAAATTCATCCTAATTGACCTAAGTCTTGGGGTTTGGTCCAACGGGGGCGTTTTTATCCCGAAATTTTTCCCATTGACATTGAACATTGACTTTTCCACCCAACATTGGCTTTCCCACCCAACTCGGCCTTTTTACCCAAAATTCATCCTTGTTGATTTCCAACCTTGACTTTTCTACCCAACTGGAGCATTTTTACCCCAAAATTCTTCCCCATTGAACAAAGTCTTGGGGTTTGGTCCAACGGGGGCGTTTTTATCCCAAAATTTTTCCCCCTTGAAGTCCAATATTGAGTTTTCCACCCAATGTTGACTTTTCCGTCCAATTGGAGCATTTTTATCCCAAAATTCATCCCCATTGACCAAAATGTTGGGGTTTTGTCCAACGGGGGCGTTTTTATCCCGAAAATTGTCCCCATTGAGGTCTAATATTGGCTTTTCCACCCAATGTTGAATTTTCCGTCCAATTGGAGCGCTTTTATCCCAAAACTAATCCCTGTTGAGTTCCAACCTTGACTTTTCCATCCAACGTTGACTTTTTAACCCAATTGGGGCGTTTTCATCCCAAAATTCACCCCCATTGACCAAAATCTTGGGTTTTGGTAGGATGGGGGCGTTTTTATCCTAAAATTTGTCCCCATTGAGGTCCAATATTGAGTTTTCCACCCAACGTTGACTTTTCCATCCAATTGGAGCGTTTTTATCCCAAAACTCATCCCTGTTGAGATCCAACCTTGACTTTTCCATCCAACGTTGACTTTTTCACCCAAATGGAGCGTTTTTATCTCAAAATTCACCCCATTGACCAAAATCTTGGAGTTTTGGTCCAACGGGGGCGTTTTTATCCCGAAATTTGTCCCCATTGAGGTCCAATATTGGCTTTTCCACCCAATGTTTGAATTTTCCGTCCAATTGGAGCGCTTTTATCCCAAAACTCATCCCTGTTGAGTCCAACCTTGACTTTTCCATCCAACGTTGACTTTTCCCCAATTGGGCGTTTTCATCCCAAAATTCATCCCCATTGACCAAAGTCTTGGGGTTTGGTCCAACGGGGGCGTTTTTATCCCGAAATTTTTCCCTTTGACATTGAACATTGACTTTTCCACCCAACATTGGCTTTCCCACCCAACTCGGCCTTTTTACCCAAAATTCATCCTTGTTGATTTCCAACCTTGACTTTTCTACCCAACTGGAGCATTTTTACCCCAAAATTCTTCCCCATTGAACAAACTCTTTGGGTTTGGTCCAACAGGGGCATTTTTATCCCAAAATTTTTCCCCATTGAAGTCCAATATTGAGTTTTCCACCCAATGTTGACTTTTCCGTCCAATTGGAGCATTTTTATCCCAAAATTCATCCCCATTGACCAAAATGTTGGGGTTTTGTCCAACGGGGGCGTTTTTATCCCGAAAATTGTCCCCATTGAGGTCCAATTTTTTTTTTCCACCCAATGTTGAATTTTCCGTCCAATTGGAGCGCTTTTATCCCAAAACTCATCCCTTTTGAGTTCCAACCTTGACTTTTCCATCCAACGTTGACTTTTTAACCCAATTGGGGCGTTTTCATCCCAAAATTCACCCCCATTGACCAAAGTCTTGGGTTTTGGTAGGATGGGGGCGCTTTTATCCTAAAATTTGTCCCCATTGAGGTCCAATATTGAGTTTTCCACCCAACGTTGACTTTTCCATCCAATTGGAGCGTTTTTATCCCAAAACTCATCCCTGTTGAGATCCAACCTTGACTTTTCCATCCAACGTTGACTTTTTCACCCAAATGGAGCGTTTTTATCTCAAAATTCACCCCCATTGACCAAAATCTTGGAGTTTTGCTCCAACGGGGGCGTTTTTATCCCGAAATTTGTCCCCATTGAGGTCCAATATTGGCTTTTCCACCCAATGTTGAATTTTCCGTCCAATTGGAGCGCTTTTATCCCAAAACTCATCCCTGTTGAGTTCCAACCTTGACTTTTCCATCCAACGTTGACTTTTCCGTCCAATTGGGGCGTTTTCATCCCAAAATTCTTCCCCATTGACCAAAATCTTGGGTTTTGGTAGGATGGGGGCGTTTTTATCATAAAATTTGTCCCCATTGAGGTCCAATATTGAGTTTTCCACCCAACGTTGACTTTTCCATCCAATTGGAGCGTTTTTATCCCAGAATTCATCCCCATTGACCAAAATCTTGGGGTTTGGTCCAACGGGGGCGTTTTTATCTCAAAATTTGTCCCATTGATGTTGAACATTGACCTTTCCACCCAACACTGACTTTTCCGTCCAATTGGGGCATTTTTATCACAAATCCATCCTCATTGATGCCCAACTTTGACTTTTCTACCCAACTGGAGCGTTTTTATCCCAAAATTCATCCCCATTGACCAAAGTCTTCGGGTTTGGTCCAACGGGGGCGTTTTTATCCCGAAATTTTTCCCATTGACATTGAACATGTACTTTTCCACCCAACATTGGCTTTCCCACCCAACTGGGCCTTTTACCCCAAAAGTCATCCTTGTTGAGTTCCAGCCTTGACTTTTCTACCCAATTAGAGCATTTTTACCCCAAAATTCTTCCCCATTGAACAAAGTCTTGGGGTTTGGTCCAACGGGGGCGTTTTTATCCCAAAATTTTTCCCCCTTGAAGTCCAATATTGAGTTTTCCACCCAATGTTGAGTTTTCCGACCAATTGGAGCATTTTTATCCCAAAATTCATCCCCATTAACCAAAATGTTGGGGTTTGGTCTAATGGGGGCGTTTTTATCCCAAAATTTGTCCCCATGGAGGTCCAATACTGGCTTTTCCACCCAATGTTGAATTTTCCGTCCAATTGGAGCGTTTTTATCCCAAAACTCATCCCTGTTGAGATCCAACCTTGACTTTTCCATCCAACGTTGACTTTTTCACCCAATTGGGGCGTTTTCATCCCAAAATTCACTTTCATTGACCAAAATCTTGGGTTTTTGTAGGATGGGGGCGTTTTTATCCTAAAATTTGTCCCCATTGAGGTCCAATATTGAGTTTTCCACCCAACGTTGTCTTTTCCATCCAATTGGAGCGTTTTTATCCCAAAATTCATCCCCATTGACCAAACTCTTCCGGTTTGGTCCAACGGGGGGGGTTTTATCCCAAAATTTGTCCTAGTTGAGGTCCAATATTGACTTTTTCACCCAACGTTGACTTTTCCATCCAATTGGGGCGTTTTTATCCCAAAACTCATCCCTGTTGAGATCCAACCTTGATTTTTCCATCCAGCCTTGAGTCTTTCACCCAAATGGAGCGTTTTTATCCCAAAATTCATCCCCATTGACCAAAATGTTGGGGTTTTGTCCAACGGGGGCGTTTTTATCCCGAATTTTTTCCTAGTTGAGGTCTAATATTGGCTTTTCCACCCCATGTTGAATTTTCCGTCCAATTGGAGCGCTTTTATCCCAAAACTCATCCCTGTTGAGTTCCAACCTTGACTTTTCCATCCAACGTTGACTTTTTCACCCAATTGGGGCGTTTTCATCCCAAAATTCACCCCCATTGACCAAAATCTTGGATTTTGGTCCAACGGGGGCGTTTTTATCCTAAAATTTGTCCCCATTGAGGTCCAATATTGAGTTTTCCACCCAACGTTGACTTTTCCATCCAATTGGAGCGTTTTTATCCCAAAACTCATCCCTGTTGAGATCCAACCTTGACTTTTCCATCCAACGTTGACTTTTTCACCCAAATGGAGCGTTTTTATCTCAAAATTCATCCCCATTGACCAAAATCTTGGGGTTTGGTCCAACGGGGGCGTTTTTATCCCATAATTTGTACCCATTGAGGTCCAATATTGGCTTTTCCACCCAATGTTGAATTTTCCATCAAACTGGAGCGCTTTTATCCCAAAACTCATCCCTGTTTAGTTCCAACCTTGACTTTTCCATCCAACGTTGACTTTTTCACCCAATTGGGGCGTTTTAGTCCCAAAATTCACCCCCATTGACCAAAATCTTGGGTTTTGGTAGGATGGGGGCGTTTTTATCCTAAAATTTGTCCCCATTGAGGTCCAATATTGAGTTTTCCATCCAATGTTGACTTTTCCATCCAATTGGAGCGCTTTTATCCCAAAACTCATCCCTTTTGAGATCCAACCTTGACTTTTCCATCCAGCGTTGACTTTTCCATCCAATTGGAGCGTTTTTATCCCAAAATTTGTCCCCATTGACCAAAATGTTGGGGTTTGGTCCAACGGGGGCGTTTTTATCTCAAAATTTGTCCCATTGATGTTGAACATTGACCTTTCCACCCAACACTGACTTATCCACCCAATTGGGGCATTTTTATCACTAATCCATCCTCATTGATGCCCAACTTTGACTTTTCTACTCAAATGGAGCGTTTTTATCCCAAAATTCATCCCCATTGACCAAAGTCGTGGGTTTTGACCCAACGGGGGCGTTTTTATCCCAAAATTTGTCCCAATGATGTTGAACCTTGACTTTTCCACCCACCATTGCCTTTTCCACCCAACTGGGCCTTTTTACCCCAAATTCATCCCCATTGAGGTCCAACATTGACTTTTCCATACAATTAGGGAGTTTTTACCCCAAAATTCTTCCCCATTGACCAAAATCTTGGGGTTTGGTCCAAAGGGAGCGTTTTTATCCCGAAATTTGTCCCATTGATGTTGAATCTTGACTTTTCCACCCAACTGGGTGTTTTTATCCAAAAATCCATCCCCCTTGAGGCCCAGCGTTGGCTTTTCCACCCAACTGGGCATTTTTATTCCAAATCCATCCTCGTTGATGTCCGACGTTGACTTTTCTACCCAATTGGGGCGTTTTTATCCTAAAATTTGTCCCCATTGAAGTCCAATATTGGCTTTTCCACCCAAAGTTGACTTTTCCGTCCAATTGGAGCGTTTTTATCCAAAAACTCATCCCTGTTGAGATCCAACCTTGACTTTTCCATCCAGCGTTGACTTTTTCACCTAACTGGAGCGTTTTTATCCCAAAATTCATCCCCATTTACCAAAGTCTTGGGGTTTGGTCCAACGGGGGCGTTTTTATCCCGAAATTTTTCCCATTGACATTGAACATTGACTTTTCCACCCAACATTGGCTTTCCCACCCAACTCGGCCTTTTTACCCAATATTCATCCTTGTTGATTTCCAACCTTGACTTTTCTACCCAACTGGAGCATTTTTACCCCAAAATTCTTCCCCATTGACCAAAGTCTTGGGGTTTGGTCCAACGGGGGCGTTTTTATCTCAAAATTTCTCCCATTGATGTTGAACATTGACCTTTCCACCCAACACTGACTTTTCCGTCCAATTGGGGCATTTTTATCACAAATCCATCCTCATTGATGCCCAACTTTGACTTTTCTACCCAACTGGAGCGTTTTTATCCCAAAATTCATCCCCATTGACCAAAGTCTTGGGGTTTGGTCCAACGGGGGCGTTTTTATCCCGAAATTTTTCCCATTGACATTGAACATTGACTTTTCCACCCAACATTGGCTTTCCCACCCAACTGGGCCTTTTACCCCAAAAGTCATCCTTGTTGAGTTCCAGCCTTGACTTTTCTACCCAATTGGAGCATTTTTACCCCAAAATTCTACCCCATTGAACAAAGTCTTGGGGTTTGGTCCAACAGGGGCATTTTTATCCCAAAATTTTTCCCCCTTCGAGTCCAATATTGAGTTTTCCACCCAATGTTGACTTTTCCGACCAATTGGAGCATTTTTATCCCAAAATTCATCCCCATTGACCAAAATGTTGGGGTTTCGTCCAATGGGGGCGTTTTTATCCCAAAATTTGTCCCCAATGAGGTCCAATATTGGCTTTTCCACCCAATGTTGAATTTTCCGTCCAATTGGAGAGTTTTTATCCCAAAACTCATCCCTGTTGAGATCCAACCTTGATTTTTCTATCCAGCCTTGACTTTTTCACCCAAATGGAGCGTTTTTATCCCAAAATTCATCCCCATTGACCAAACTCTTCCGGTTTGGTCCAACGGGGGCGTTTTTATCCCAAAATTTGTCCCCGTTGAGGTCCAATATTGAGTTTTTCACCCAACGTTGACTTTACCATCCAATTGGTGCGTTTTTTTCCCAAAACTCATCCCTGTTGAGATCCAACCTTGATTTTTCTATCCAGCCTTGACTTTTTCACCCAAATGGAGCGTTTTTATCCCAAAATTCATCCCCATTGACCAAAATCTTGGGGTTTGGTCCAACGGGGGCGTTTTTATCCCAAAATTTGTCCCCATTGAGGTCCAATATTGGCTTTTCCACCCAATGTTGACTTTTCCTTCCAATTGGAGCGTTTTTATCCCAAAACTCATCCCTGTTGAGATCCAACCTTGACTTTTCCATCCAACGTTGACTTTTTCACCCAATTGGGGCGTTTTCATCCCAAAATTCACCCCCATTGACCAAAATCTTGGGGTTTGGTCCAACGGGGGCGTTTTTATCCTAAAAATTGTCCCATTGATGTTGAACATTGACCTTTCCACCCAACACTGACTTTTGCACCCAATTGGGGCATTTTTCATCACAAATCCATCCTCATAAACTTAACGTTGACTTTTCTACCCAATTGGAGCGTTTTTATTCCCAAATTCATCCCCATTGACCAATGTCGTGGGTTTTGATCCAACGGGGGCGTTTTTATCCCAAAATTTGTCCCATTGATGTTGAACCTTGACTTTTCCACCCAACATTGGCTTTTCCACCCAACTGGGCCTTTTTACCCCAAATTCTTCCCCATTGAGGTCCAACATTGACTTTTCCATACAATTAGGCAGTTTTTACCCCAAAATTCTTCCCCATTGACCCAAATCTTGGGGTTTGGTCCAAAGGGAGCGTTTTTATCCCGAAATTTGTCCCATTGATGTTGAATCTTGACTTTTCCACCCAACTGGGTGTTTTTATCAAAAATCCATCCCCCTTGAGGCCCAGCATTGGCTTTTCCACCCAACTGGGCATTTTTATTCCAAATCCATCCTCGTTGACGTTAGACGTTGACTTTTCTACCCAATTTGGGTGTTTTTATTCTAAAATTTGTCCCCATGGAAGTCCAATAATGGCTTTTCCACCCAAAGTTGACTTTTCCGTCCAATTGGAGCCTTTTTATCCCAAAACTCATCCCTGTTGAGTTCCAACCTTGAATTCTCCATCCAACGTTGACTTTTTCACCCATTTTGGACGTTTTTATCCCAAAAATTCATCCCCATTGACCAAGCTCTTCGGGTTTGGTCCAACGGGGGAACGTTTTTCATCCTAAAATGTTTGTCCTCGTGAGGTTCCAATATTGACTTTTCACCCAACCGTTGGACCTTTTCCATCCAATTGGAGCGTTTTTATCCCCAAAAACACATCCCCTTTAGCCGTCCCCATGATTTTCCATCCAGCTCGTGACTTTTCACCCAAATGGAGCGTTTTTATCCAAAATGCATACCCCATTGACAAAAAATCTTCCTGTTTCGGTCCATAACGGGGGGCCGTTTCTATCCCAAAATTTGTCCCCGTTGAGGTCCAATATTGACTTTTTCAATCAACGTTGACTTTTCCATCCAATTGGATCGTTTTTATCCCAAAACTCATCCCTGTTGAGATCCAACCTTGATTTTTCCATCCAGCGTTGACTTTTTCCCCCAGTTGGAGCGTTTTTATCCCAAAATTCATCCCCATTGACCAAAATATTGGGGTTTGGTCCAACGGGGGCGTTTTTATCTCAAAATTTGTCCCATTGATGTTGAACATTGACCTTTCCACCCAACACTGACTTTTCCCCCCAATTGGGGCATTTTTCATCACAAATCCATCCTCATAAACTTAACGTTGACTTTTCTACCCAATTGGAGCATTTTTATCCCAAAATTCATCCCCATTGGCCAAAGTCGTTGGGTTTGGTCCAACGGGGGCGTTTTTATCCCAAAATTTGTCCCATTGATGTTAACCTTGACTTTTTTCTACCCCAACATTGGCTTTTCCACCCAACTGGGCCTTTTTACCCCAAATTCATCCCCATTGCAGCGTCCAACCATTGGACTTTTCCATTACAAAATTAGGCAGTTTTTCGTACCCCAAAATTCTTTCCCCATTGACAAAAATCTTGGGGTTTTGCCGTCCAAAGGGAGCGTTTTTTATCCCGAAATTCTGTCCCATTGATATTGAATCTTGACTTTTCACCCAACTGGCGTGTTTTATCCAAAAATCCATCCCCCTTGCAGCCCAGCGTTTTGTCTTTTCCACCCAACTGGCATTTTTATTCAAACAAATTCCATCCTCGTTGATGCTCCGACGTTGACTTTTCTACCCAATTGCCGGGCGTTTTATCCTAAAATTTGTCCCCATGGGAAGAACTCCAATATTGGCATTTCCAACCCAAAGTTGACTTTTCCGTCCAATTGGAGCGTTTTTATCTTAAAACACATCCCTGTTGAGATCCAACTTTGATTTTTCCATCCAACGTTGACTTTTTTACCCAAATGGAGCGTTTTTATCTCAAAATTCATCCCCATTGACCAAAATCTTGGGGTTTGGTCCAACGGGGGCGTTTTTATCTCAAAATTTGTCCCATTGATTTTGAACATTGAATTTTCCACCCAACACTGACTTTTCCACCCAATTGGGCATTTTTATTCCAAATCCATCCTCGTTGAAGCCCGGCGTTTAATTTTCTACCCAATTGGAGCATTTTTATCCCAAAAATTCATCCCCATTGACCAAAGTCGTGGGTTTTGATCCAACGGGGGCGTTTTTATCCCAAAATTTGTCCCATTGATGTTGAACCTTGACTTTTCCACCCACCATTGCCTTTTCCACCCAACTGGGCCTTTTTACCCCAAATTCATCCCCATTGAGGTCCAACATTGACTTTTCCATACAATTAGGGAGTTTTTACCCCAAAATTCTTCCCCATTGACCAAAACCTTGGGGTTTGGTCCAAAGGGAGCGTTTTTATCCCGAAATTTGTCCCATTGATGTTGAATCTTGACTTTTCCACCCAACTGGGTGTTTTTATCCAAAAAATCCATCCCCCTTGAGGCCCAGCGTTGGCTTTTCCACCCAACTGGGCATTTTTATTTCCAAATCCATCCTCGTTGATGTCCGACGTTGACTTTTCTACCCAATTGGGGTGTTTTTATCCTAAAATTTGTCCCCATTGAGATCCAATATTGGCTTTTCCACCCAAAGTTGACTTTTCCGTCCAATTGGAGCGTTTTTATCTTAAAACACATCCCTGTTAAGGTCCAACCATGATTTTTCCATCCAGCGTTGACTTTTTCACCCAAATGGAGCGTTTTTATCCCAAAATTCATCCCCATTGACCAAACTCTTCCTGTTTGGTCCAACGGGGGCGTTTTTATCTCAAAATTTGCCTCCCGTTGAGCTCCAAATATGACTTTTTTCACCAACGTTGACTTTTCCATCCATTGAATACGTTTTTATCCCAAAACCTCATCTCTGTTGACATCCAACCTTGATTTTTCCATCCAGCCGTTGACTTTTCACCCCAAATGGAGCGTTTTTTATCCCAAAATTCATCCCCATTGACCAAAACTCTTGGGGTTAGTCCAACGCCGGGGCGTTTTATCCCAAAAAATCTTGCTCCCAATTAGATGTTGAACATGACCTTTCCACCCAACATGACTTTCCACCCAATTGGCGCATTTTTATCCACAAATCCATCCTCATAAACTTAACGTTGACTTTTCTACCCTAATTGGGCAGTTTTTACCCCAAAATTCTTCCCCATTGACCAAAATCTTGGGGTTTGGTCCAAAGGGAGCGTTTTTATCCCAAAATTTGTCCCATTGATGTTGAATCTTGACTTTTCCACCCAACTGGGTGTTTTTATCAAAAAATCCATCCCCCTTGAGGCCCAGCGTTGGCTTTTCCACCCAACTGGGCATTTTTATTTCCAAATCCATCCTCGTTGATGTCCGACGTTGACTTTTCTACCCAATTGGGGTGTTTTTATCCTAAAATTTGTCCCCATTGAAGTCCAATATTGGCTTTCCACCCAACGTTGACTTTTCCGTCCAATTGGAGCGTTTTTATCCCAAAACTCATCCCTGTTGAGATCCAACCTTGACTTTTCCATCCAACGTTGACTTTTTTACCCAAATGGAGCGGTTTTATCTCAAAATTCACCCCCATTGACCAAAATCTTGGGGTTTGGTCCAACGGGGGCGTTTTTATCTCAAAATTTGTCCCATTGATGTTGAACATTGACCTTTCCACCCAACACTGACTTTTCCACCCAATTGCGGCATTTTTATCACAAATCCATCCTCATTGATGCCCAACTTTGACTTTTCTACCCAAATGGAGCGTTTTAATCCCAAAAATTTCATCCCCATTGACCAAAGTCGTCGCCCGGTTATTGATTCAACATGAGGGCGTTTGGTATCCAAAATTTGTCCCATTGATGTTGAACCTTAGACTTTCTCCATCCTCCAGTGAAATTGCCTTTTCCACCCAACTAGGGCCTTTTACCCCAAATTCATCCCATTGGAGCGCTCCAACATTACTTTTCCATACAATAGGGGAGTTTTACCCCAAACAATTCTTCCCCAAATTGACCAAAAATCTTGGGGTTTGGTCCAAAGGCGAGCGTTTTTTTATCCCGAAATTTGTCCCATTGATGTTGAATCTTGACTTTTCCACCCAACTGGGTGTTTTTATCCAAAAATCCATCCCCCTTGAGGCCCAGCGTTGGCTTTTCCACCCAACTGGGCATTTTTATTCCCAATCCATCCTCGTTGATGTCCGACGTTGACTTTTCTACCCAATTGGGGCGTTTTTATCCTAAAATGTGTCCCCATGGAAGTCCAATATTGGCTTTCCACCCAAAGTTGACTTTTCCGTCCAATTGGAGCGTTTTTATCCCAAAACTCATCCCTGTCGAGTTCCAACCTTGACTTTTCCATCCAATGTTGACTTTTTCACCCAAAATGGAGCGTTTTTATCTCAAAATTTACCCCCATTGACCAAAATCTTGGGGTTTGGTCCAACGGGGGCGTTTTTATCTCAAAATCTGTCCCATTGATGTTGAACATTGACCTTTCCACCCAACACTGACTTTTCCACCCAATTGGGGCATTTTTATCACAAATCCATCCTCATTGATGCCCAACTTTGACTTTTCTACCCAAATGGAGCCTTTTTATCCCAAAATTCATCCCCATTGACCAAAAGTCGTGGGTTTTGACCCAACGGGGGCGTTTTTATCCCAAAATTTGTCCCATTGATGTTGAACCTTGACTTTTCCACCCAACATTGGCTTTTCCACCCAACTGGGCCTTTTTACCCCTAAATTCATCCCCATTGAGGTCCAACATTGACTTTTCCATACAATTAGGGAGTTTTTACCCCAAAATTCTTCTCCATTGACCAAAATCTTGGGGTTTGGTCCAAAGGGAGCGTTTTTATCCCGAAATTTGTCCCATTGATTTTGAATCTTGACTTTTCCACCCAACTGGGTGTTTTTATCCAAAAATCCATCCCCCTTGAGGCCCAGCGTTGTCTTTTCCACCCAACTGGGCATTTTTATTCCAAATCCATCCTCGTTGATGTCCGGCGTTGACTTTTCTACCCAATTGGGGCGTTTTTATCCTAAAATTTGTCCCCATGGAAGTCCAATAATGGCTTTTCCACCCAAAGGTGACTTTTCCGTCCAATTGGAGCGTTTTTATCCCAAAACTCATCCCTGTTGAGTTCCAACGCCAGCTTTTCCATCCAGCGTTGACTTTTTACCCAAATGGAGCGTTTTATCTCAAAATTCATCCCCATTGACCAAAATCTTGGTGTTTGGTCCAACGGGGGCGTTTTTATCTCAAAATTTGTCCCATTGATGTTGAACATTGGCCTTTCCACCCAACACTGACTTTTCCACCCAATTGGGGCATTTTTATCACAAATCCATCCTCATAAACTTAACGTTGTCTTTTCTACCAAATTGGAGCATTTTTATCCCAAAATTCATCCCCATTGACCAAAGTCGTGGGTTTTGATCCAACAGGGGCGTTTTTATCCCAAAATTTGTCCCATTGATGTTGAACCTTGACTTTTCCACCCAACATTGGCTTTTCCACCCAACTGGGCCTTTTTACCCCAAATTCATCCCCATTGAGGTCAACATTGACTTTTCCATACAATTAGGGAGTTTTTACCCCAAAATTTTTCCCCATTGACCAAAATCTTGGGGTTTGGTCCAAAGGGAGCGTTTTTATCCCGAAATTTGTCCCATTGATGTTGAATCTTGACTTTTCCACCCAACTGGGTGTTTTTATCCAAAAATCCATCCCCCTTGAGGCCCAGCGTTGGCTTTTTCACCCAACTGGGCATTTTTATTCCAAATCCATCCTCGTTGATGTCCGACGTTGACTTTTCTACCCAATTGGGGCGTTTTTATCCTAAAATTTTTCCCTGTTGAAATGCAACATTGGCTTTTCCACCCAAAGATTACTTTTCTGTCCTATTGGAGCGTTTTTATCCCAAAACTCATCCC
>JAVTVJ010005520.1:0-16560 GCA_034509425.1 Eopsaltria australis
GCAGGAGCTGCGCATGCGCCGCCTGCTGGGGGAGGAGTCGCCCGTCAGGCCACGGCCCTGGGGGCGGGGCTGCGGCCGCTATGCAAATGAGGCGGCCTTAGATGGGAAAAATGAGCAAATATGGAAAAGATGGCTGAAAATGGAGGAAAATGAGGTTTTTAGGGGGGGAAAGGGGGATCTGGGGGCAGTTTGGGGGGATTTGGGGAAAATTGGGGAAGTTCTGGGTCATTTTGGGGACTTTTGGAGAAGTTTTGGGTCATTTTGGGTCTTTTGGAGGGCTTGGGGAAACACTTGATGCAAATGATGGAAATGCGATGAATTAACGTTGATGGACTCTGCTTTTCATGAAAATGAAGTTTATTGCAAGGGAATGAATAAGATTTAATTGAATCACGCCTGTATTTATGCAAAAAAATGATGAATATTCACCGACTATACGCAAATGAGGTTGGAGTGTGGATGTTGGTGTTAGGCCACGCCCCTTTTGAGTACAAACAATGGCCCGTGATCAACTGGGTGTGGCACGCCCTTTATGCTAATGCAGGGACAAACATGGTCAGCCGCAAAATCCCCAATATTCACCACAATATGCCTGCCAGAGCAATAAAATTCTTCTAAAGGCCCTCAAGGACACCCAAATACCCCCAAATTCCCACCCCAAATCCACGTTCAGGTTGCCCTAAAAACCTTCAAGGGATCCCCCAAAATGCCACCAAATTCACCATATCGGCACAAATCCCCATATTCTACCTGGGACCCACCAATCATCACTAATTCCGCCCCAAGCCCTCAGATCGCCTCAAAACCCACTGCGTTAGCGCCACCTAGTGGCCGGGAGGTCTCAGTGCCTGCCGGGCTAGAGCCAGGCCGAGCAGGAGCTGCGCATGCGTCGCCTGCTGGGGGAGGAGGCGCCCGTCAGGCCACGTTCCTGGGGGCGGGGTCGCGGCCGCTATGCAAATGAGGCGGCCTTAGATGGGAAAAATGAGCAAATATGGAAAACATGGCCGAAGATGGAGGAAAATGCGGTTTTTAGTGGGGAAAAGGGGGATCTGGGGGCAGTTTGGGGGGATTTGGGGAAAATTGGGGCAGTTCTGGGTCATTTTTGGGACTTTTTGGGGAAGTTTTGGGTCATTTTGGGTCTTTTGGAGGGCTTGGGGAAACACTTGATGCAAATGATGGAAATGCGATTAATTAACGCCGATGGACTCTGCTTCTCATGCAAATGAAGTTTTAATTGCAAGGGAATGAAGTAAGATTTAATTGAATCAACCGCTGTATTTATGGCAATATAATTGGAGTGTGGATGTTGGTGTTAGGCCACGCCCCTTTTGAGTCAAACAAGGCCCCGTGATCACTGGGTGTGGCCACGCCCTTTATGCTAATCAGGGACAAATATGGTCAGGCAAAAATCCCCCTTAAATTCACCCCAAAATCCTGCTCAGAACCGTCTAAACCCCTCAAGGACACCCAAAATGCCCCAAATTCACCCCAAAATCCACTTCAGGTGCCCCTAAACCCTTCAGGGATCCCCAAAATCCACCAAATTCACCCCACAATCCCCCATATTCTACCTGGGACCCCCATCATCCCCTACATTTCCCCCCAAAGACCTCAGATCGCCTCAAAACCCACTGCGTTAGCGCCTCCTAGTGGCCGGGAGGTCTCAGTGCCTGCCGGGCTAGAGCCAGGCCGAGCAGGAGCGGAGCATGCGCCGCCTGCTGGGGGAGGAGTCGCCCATCAGGCCACGTTCCTGGGGGCGGGGCCGCGGCCGCTATGCAAATGAGGCGGCCTTAGATGGGAAAAATGACCAACTATGGAAAAGATGGCTGAAAATGGAGGAAAATGCGGTTTTTATAGGGGAAAAGGGGGATCTGGGGGCAGTTTGGGGGATTTGGGGAAAATTGGGGCAGTTCTGGGTCATTTTGGGGACTTTTTGGGGAAGTTTTGGGTCATTTTGGGTCTTTTGGAGGGCTTGGGGAAACACTTGATGCAAATGATGGAAATGCGATGAATTAACGTTGATGGACTCTGCTTTCCATGCAAATGAAGTTTATTGCAAGGGAATGAATAAGATTTAATTGAATCACGCCTGTATTTATGCAAATAAATGATGAATATTCACCGACTAGACGCAAATGAGGTTGGAGTGTGGATGTTGGTGTTAGGCCACGCCCCTTTTGATTCAAACAAGGCCCCGTGATCACTGGGTGTGGCCACGCCCTTTATGCTAATCAGGGACAAATATGGTCAGCCCCAAATCCCCATTAAATTCACCCCAAAATCCTGCTCAGATCCTGCTAAAGCCCTCAAGGACACCCAAAATCCCCCAAATTCACCCCAAAATCCACTTCAGGTGCCCCTAAACCGTTCAGGGACACCCAAAACCCCCACATATTCACCCCAAAATCCTGCTCAGATCCTTCTAAACCATTCAGGGACCCCCAAAATCTTCCAAATTCACCCCAAAATCCACTTCAGATCCCCCTAAACCGCTCAGGGACACCCAAAATCCCCCCAATTCACCCCAAAATCCACTTCAGGTGCCCCCAAACCCCTCAGGGATCCCCAAAATCCACCAAATTAGCCCCACAATCCCCCATATTCTGCCTGGGACCCCCATCATCCCCTACATTTCCCCCCAAAGCCCTCAGATCGCCTCAAAACCCACTGCGTTAGCGCCACCTAGTGGCCGGGTGGTCTCAGTGCCTGCCGGGCTAGAGCCAGGCCGAGCAAGAGATGCGCATGCGCAGCCTGCTGGGGGAGGAGTCGCCCGTCAGGCCACAACCCTGGGGGCGGGGTCACGACCGCTATGCAAATGAGGCGGCCTTAGATGGGAAAAATGAGCAAATATGGAAAAGATGGCTGAAAATGGAGGAAATGCGGTTTTTAAGGGGGAAAAGGGGGATCTGGGGCAGTTTGGGGGGATTTGGGGAAAATTGGGGCAGTTCTGGGTCATTTTGGGGACTTTTTGGGGAAGTTTTGGGTCATTTTGCGTCTTTTGGAGGGCTTGGGGAAACACTTGATGCAAATGATGTAAATGGGATGAATTAACGCTGATGGACTCTGCTTTTCATGCAAATGAAGTTTATTGCAAGGGAATGAATAAGATTTAATTGAATCACGCCTGTATTTATGCCAAAAAATGATGAATAGTCACCGACTATATGCAAATGAGGTTGGAGTGTGGATGTTGGTGTTAGGCCACGCCCCTTTTGAGTCAAACAAGGCCCCGTGATCACTGGGTGTGGCCACGCCCTTTATGCTAATCAGGGACAAATATGGTCAGCCCAAAACCCCCCAACTTCACCCCAAAATCCTGCTCAGATCTCCCTAAACCTGTCAGGGACCCCCAAAATCGCCCAAATTCACCCCAAAATCCACTTCAGATCCCCCTAAACCGCTCAGGGACACCCAAAATCCACCAAATTCACCCCACAATCCCCCATATTCTACCTGGGACCCCCATCATCCCCTACATTTCCCCCCAAAGCCATCAGATCGCCTCAAAACCCACTGCGTTAGCGCCACCTAGTGGCCGGGAGGTCTCAGTGCCTGCCGGGCTAGAGCCAGGCCGAGCAGGAGCTGCGCATGCGCCGCCTGCTGGGGGAGGAGTCGCCCGTCAGGCCACGCCCCTGGGGGCGGGGCCGCAGCTGCTATGCAAATGAGGCGGCCTTAGATGGGAAAAATGAGCAAATATGGAAAAGATGGCTGAAAATGGAGGAAAATGAGGTTTTTAGGGGGGAAAAGGGGGATCTGGGGGCAGTTTGGGGGGATTTGGGGAAAATTGGGGCAGTTCTGGGTCATTTTGTGTCTTTTGGAGGGCTTGGGGAAACACAATGCAAATGATGGAAATGCGATGAATTAACGCTGATGGACTCTGCTTTTCATGCAAATGAAGTTTATTGGAAGGGAATGAATAAGATTTAATTGAATCACGCCTGTATTTATGCCAAAAAATGATGAATATTCACCGACTATACGCACATGAGGTTGGAGTGTGGATGTTGGTGTTAGGCCACGCCCCTTTTGATTCAAACAAGGCCCCGTGATCACTGGGTGTGGCCACGCCCTTTATGCTAATCAGGGACAAACATGGTCAGGCAAAAATCCCCATTAAATTCACCCCAAAATCCTGCTCAAATCCTTCTAAAGCCCTCAAGGACACCTAAAATCCCCCAAATTCACCACAAATTCCACTTCAGATCTCCCTAAACCCCTCAGGGACACCCAAAATCCCCCAAATTCACCCCAAAATCCACTTCATGTGCCCCTAAACCCTTCAGGGATCCCCAAAATCCACCAAATTCACCCCACAATCCCCCATATTCTACCTGGGACCCCCATCATCCCCTACATTTCCCGCCAAAGCCCGCAGATCGCCTCTAAACCCACTGCGTTAGCGCCACCTAGTGGCCGGGAGGTCTCAGTGCCTGCCGGGCTCGAGCCAGGCCAAGCAGGAGCTGCGCATGCGCCGCCTGCTGAGGGAGGAGTCGCTCGTCAGGCCACGTTCCTGGGGGCGGGGTCGCGGCTGCTATGCAAATGAGGCGGCCTTAGATGGGAAAAATGAGCAAATATGGAAAAGATGGCGGAAGATGGCTGAAAATGCGGTTTTTAGTGGGGAAAAGGGGGATCTGGGGGCTGTTTGGGGGGATTTGGGGAAAATTGGGGCAGTTCTGGGTCATTTTGGGTCTTTTGGAGGGCTTGGGGAAACACAATGCAAATGATGGAAATGCGATTGATTAACGCTGATGGACTCCGCTTTTCATGCAAATGAAGTTTATTGCAAGGGAATGAATAAGATTTAATTGAATCACGCCTGTATTTATGCAAATAAATGATGAATATTCACCGACTATACGCAAATGAGGTTGGAGTGTGGATGTTGGTGTTAGGCCACGCCCCTTTTGATTCAAACAAGGCCCCGTGATCACTGGGTGTGGCCACGCCCTTTATGCGAATCAGGGACAAACATGGTCAGCCCAAAATCCCCATTAAATTCACCCCAAAATCCTGCTCAGATCCGTCTAAAGCCCTGAAGGACACCTAAAATCCCCAAATTCACCACAAAATCCACTTTCAGATCCCCCTAAACCGCTCAGGGACACCCAAAATCCCCCAAATTCACCCCAAAATCCACTTCAGGTGCCCCTAAACCCCTCAGGGACACCCAAAATCCCCCAAATTCACCCCAAAATCCACTTCAGGTGCCCCTAAACCCCTCAGGGATCCCCAAAATCCACCAAATTCACCCCACAATCCCCCATATTCTACCTGGGACCCCCATCATCCCCTACATTTCCCCCCAAAGCCCTCAGATCGCCTCAAAACCCACTGCGTTAGCGCCACCTAGTGGCCGGGAGGTCTCAGTGCCTGCCGGGCTAGAGCCAGGCCGAGCAGGAGCTGCGCATGCGCCGCCTGCTGAGGGAGGAGTCGCTCGTCAGGCCACGTTCCTGGGGGCGGGGTCGCGGCTGCTATGCAAATGAGGCGGCCTTAGATGGGAAAAATGACTAAATACAGAAAAGATAGCTGAAGATGGAGGAAAATGCGGTTTTTAGGGGGGAAAAGGGGGATCTGGGGGCAGTTTGGGGGGATTTGGGGAAAATTGGGGCAGTTCTGGGTCATTTTGGGGACTTTTTGGGGAAGTTTTGGGTCATTTTGGGTCTTTTGGAGGGCTTGGGGAAACACTTGATGCAAATGATGGAAATGCGATTAATTAACGCTGATGGACTCTGCTTTTCATGCAAATGAAGTTTATTGGAAGGGAATGAATAAGATTTAATTGAATCACGCCTGTATTTATGCCAAAAAATGATGAATATTCACCGACTATACGCAAATGAGGTTGGAGTGTGGATGTTGGTGTTAGGCCACGCCCCTTTTGATTCAAACAAGGCCCCGTGATCACTGGGTGTGGCCACGCCCTTTATGCTAATCAGGGACAAACATGGTCAGGCAAAAATCCCCATTAAATTCACCCCAAAATCCTGCTCAGATCCTTCTAAACCATTCAGGGACCCCCAAAATCCCCCAAATTCACCCCAAAATCCACTTCAGGTGCCCCTAAACCCCTCAGGGATCCCCAAAATCCACCAAATTCACCCCACAATCCCCATATTCTACCTGGGACCCCCATCATCCCCTACATTTCCCCCCAAAGCCCTCAGATCGCCTCAAAACCCACTGCGTTAGCGCCACCTAGTGGCCGGGAAGTCTCAGTGCCTGCCGGGCTAGAGCCAGGCCGAGCAGGAGCTGCGCATGCGCCGCCTGCTGGGGGAGGAGTCGCCCGTCAAGCCACGCCCCTGGGGGCGGGGCCGCGGCCGCTATGCAAATGAGGCGGCCTTAGATGGGAAAAATGAGCAAATATGGAAAAGATGGCTGAAAATGGAGGAAAATGCGGTTCTTAGGGGGGAAAGGGAGATCTGGGGGCAGTTTGGGGGGATTTGGGAAAATTGGGCAGTTCTGGGTCATTTTGGGGACTTTTGGGGAAGTTTTGGGTCATTTTGGGTCTTTTGGAGGCTTGGGGAAGCACTTGATGCAAATGATGGAAATGCGATGAATTAACGCTGATGGACTCTGCTTTTCTGCAAATGAAGTTATTGCAAGGGAATGAATAAGATTTAATTGAATCACGCTGTATTTATGCCAAAAAATGATGATATTCTCCGACTATACCGCAATGAGGTTGGAGTGTGGATTTGTGTTGGCCACGCCCTTTTTGATTCAAACAAGGCCCCGTGGATGACTGGCTGTGGCCACGCCCTTTATGCTAATCGGGACAATATGGTCAGCCAAAACCCCCAACTTCACCCCAATCCTGCTCAGATCCTCTAACGCCCTCAGGGACTCCCAAAATCCCCATTCCCCCAAATCCACTTCAAATCTCCCTAAACCCGTCAGGGCACCCAATCCCCAAATTCACCCCAAAATCCACTTCAGGTGCCCCTAAACCCCTCAGGGATCCCCAAAATCCATTAAATTCACCCCACAATCTCCCATATTCTACCTGGGACCCCCATCATCCCCTACGTTTTTCCCCAAAGCCCTCAGATCGCCTCAAAACCCACTGCGTTAGCGCCACCTAGTGGCCGGGAGGTCTCAGTGCCTGCCGGGCTAGAGCCAGGCCGAGCAGGAGCTGCGGATGCGCCGCCTGCTGGGGGAGGAGTCGCCCGTCAGGCCACGCCCCTGGGGGCGGGGCCGCGGCCGCTATGCAAATGAGGCGGCCTTAGATGGGAAAAATGAGGCAACTATGGAAAAGATGGCTGAAAATGGAGGAAAATGCGGTTTTTAGGGGGAAAAGGGGGATCTGGGGAAGTTTGGGGGAGTTTGGGGGAAAATTGGGGCAGTTCTGGGTCATTTTGGGGACTTTTTGGGGAAGTTTTGGGTCATTTTGGGTCTTTTGGAGGGCTTGGGGAAACACTTGATGCAACTGATGGAAATGCGAATAATTAACGCTGATGGACTCTGCTTTTCATGCAAATGAAGTTTATTGCAAGGGAATGAATAAGATTTAATTGAATCACGCCTGTATTTATGGAAATAAATGATGACTATTCACCGACTAGACGCAAATGAGGTTGGAGTGTGGATGTTGGTGTTAGGCCACGCCCCTTTGGATTCAAACAAGGCCCCGTGATCACTGGGTGTGGCCACGCCCTTTATGCTAATCAGGGACAAATATGGTCAGCCCAAAACCTCCCAAATTCACCCCAAAATCCTGCTCAGATCCTTCTAAACCCATCAGGGACCCCAAAATCCCCCAAATTCACCCCAAAATCCACTTCAGATCCCCCTAAACCGCTCAGGGACACCCAAAATCCCCCAAATTCACCCCAAAATCCACTTCAGGTGCCCCTAACCCCTCAGGGATCCCCAAAATCCACCAAATTCACCCCACAATCCCCCATTTTCTACCTGGGACCCCCATCATCCCCTACATTTCCCCCCAAAGCCCTCAGATCGCCTCCAAACCCACTGCGTTAGCGCACCTAGTGGCCGGAGGTCTCAGTGCCTGCCGGGCTAGAGCCAGGCCGAGCAGGAGCTGCGCATGCGCCGCTGCTGGGGGAGAGTCGCCCGTCAGGCCACGCCCCGGGGGGCGGGGCCGGGGCCGCTATGCAAATGAGGCGGCCTTAGATGGGAAAAATGACCAACTATGGAAAAGATGGCTGAAAATGGAGGAAAATGCGTTTTTAGGGGGGAAAAGGGGGATCTGGGGGCAGTTTGGGGGGATTTGGGGAAAATTGGGGCAGTTCTGGGTCATTTTGGGGACTTTTTGGGGAAGTTTTGGGTCATTTTGGGTCTTTTGGAGGGCTTGGGGAAACACTTGATGCAAATGATGGAATGCGATTAATTAACGCTGATGGACCTCTGGCTTTCAATGCAAATGAAGTTTATTGGAAGGATGAATAAGATTTAATTGATCACGCCTGTATTTATGCAAAAAATGAATGAATTTCACCCGACTATACGCAAATGAGGTTGGAGTGTGGATGTTGGTGTTAGGCCACGCTCCCTTTGATTCAAACAAGGCCCGTGATCATGGGTTGTGGCCACGCCCTTTATGCTAATCAGCGGACAAATATGGTCAGCCAAAACCCCCCAACTTCACCCCGAAATCCTGCTCAGATCCTTCTAAACCCACCAGGGACCCCCAAAATCCCATAAATTCACCCCAAAATCCACTTCAGATCTCCCTAAACCCCTCAGGGACACCCAAAATCCCCCAAATTCACCGCAAAATCCACTTCAGGTGCCCCTAAACCCCTCAGGGATCCCCAAAATCCACCAAATTCACCCCACAATCCCCCATATTCTAGCTGGGACCCCCATCATCCCCTACATTTCCCGCCAAAGCCCTCAGATCGCCTCAAAACCCACTGCGTTAGCGCCACCTAGTGGCCGGGAGGTCTCAGTGCCTGCCGGGCTAGAGCCAGGCCGAGCAGGAGCTGCGCATGCGCCGCCTGCTGGGGGAGGAGTCGCCCGTCAGGCCACGCCCTGGGGGCGGGGCCGCGGCCGCTATGCAAATGAGGCCGCCTTAGATGGGAAAAATGAGCAAATATGGAAAAGATGGCTGAAAATGGAGGAAAATGCGGTTTTTAGGGGGGAAAAAAGGGATCTGGGGGAAGTTTGGGGGATTTGGGGAAAATTGGGGCAGTTCTGGGTCATTTTGGGGACTTTTTGGGGAAGTTTTGGGTCATTTTGGGTCTTTTGGAGGGCTTGGGGAAACACTTGATGCAAATGATGGAAATGCGATTAATTAACGCTGATGGACTCTGCTTTTCATGCAAATGAAGTTTATTGCAAGGGCTGAATAGATTAATTGAATCACGCTGTATTATGCAAAAATGATGATATTCCCGACTAATACGCAATGAGGTTGGAGTGTGGTGTTGGTGTTAGGCCAGCCCTTTTGATTCACAAGGCCCGGTATCACTGGGTGTGGCCACGCCCTTTATGCTAATCAGGGACAAATATGGTGCAGCCCAAACCCCCATTCACCGCCAAATCCTGCTCAGATCCTTCTAACTCGCCTCAGGGACCAAAATCCCCCAATTCCACAGCCAAAATCCACTTCAGATCCCCCTAAACCGCTCAGGGACATCCGCAAAATCCAAATTCACCCCAAAATCCACTTCAGGTGCCTAAACACCCTCAGGGATCCAAAATCCAACCAAATTCACGCCGGGACACAATCGCCGCATATTCAACCTGGATCCCATCATCCCCTACATTTCCCCCAAAGCCCTCAGATCGCCTCAAAACCCACTGCGTTAGCGCCACCTAGTGGCCGGGAGGTCTCAGTGCCTGCCGGGCTAGAGCCAGGCCGAGCAGGAGCTGCGCATGCGCCGCCTGCTGGGGGAGGAGTCGCCCGTCAGGCCACGCCCCTGGGGGCGGGGCCGCGGCCGCTATGCAAATGAGGCGGCCTAAGATGGGAAAAATGAGCAACTATGGAAAAGATGGCTGAAAATGGAGGAAAATGCGGTTTTTAGGGGGGAAAAGGGGGATCTGGGGGCAGTTTGGGGGGATTTGGGGAAAATTGGGGCAGTTCTGGGTCATTTTGGGGACTTTTTGGGGAAGTTTTGGGTCATTTTGAGTCTTTTGGAGGGCTTGGGGAACACTTGATGCAAATGATGGAAATGCGATTAATTAACGCTGATGGACTCTGCTTTTCATGCAAATGAAGTTTATTGCAAGGGAATGAATAAGATTTAATTGAATCACGCCTGTATTTATGCCAAAAATGATGAATATTCACCGACTATACGCAAATGAGGTTGGAGTGTGGATGTTGGTGTTAGGCCACGCCCCTTTTGATTCAAACAAGGCCCCGTGATCACTGGGTGTGGCCACGCCCTTTATGCTAATGAGGGACAAACATGGTCAGGCAAAAATCCCCATTAAATTCACCCCAAAATCCTGCTCAGATCCGTCTAAATCCCTCAAGGACACCCAAAATCCCCCAAATTCACCCCAAAATCCACTTCAGGTGCCCCTAAACCCCTCAGGGATCCCCAAAATCCACCAAATTCACCCCACAATCCCCCATATTCTACCTGGGACCCCCATCATCCCCTACATTTCCCCCCAAAGCCCTCAGATCGCCTCAAAACCCACTGCGTTAGCGCCACCTAGTGGGCCGGGAGGTCTCCGTGCCTGCCGGGCTAGAGCCAGGCCGAGCAGGAGCTGCGCTTGCGCCGCCTGCTGGGGGAGGAGTCGCCCGTCAGGCCACGCCCCTGGGGGCGGGGCCGCGGCCGCTATGCAAATGAGGCGGCCTTAGATGGGAAAAATGAGCAAATATGGAAAAGATGGCTGAAAATGGAGGAAAATGCGGTTTTTAGGGGGGAAAAGGGGATCTGGGGGCAGTTTGGGGCGATTTGGGGAAAATTGGGGCAGTTCTGGGTCATTTTGGGGACTTTTTGGGGAAGTTTTGGGTCATTTTGGGTCTTTTGGAGGGCTTGGGGAAACACTTGATGCAAATGATGGAAATGCGATTAATTAACGCTGATGGACTCTGCTTTTCCTGCAAATGAAGTTTATTGCAAGGGAATGAATAAGATTTAATTGAATCACGCCTGTATTTATGCAAATAAATGATGAATATTCACCGACTAGACGCAAATGAGGTTGGAGTGTGGATGTTGGTGTTAGGCCACGCCCCTTTTGATTCAAACAAGGCCCCGTGATCACTGGCGGTGGCCACGCCCTTTATGCTAATCAGGAACAAATATGGTCAGTCCAAAATCCCCCAAATTCACCACAAAATCCTGCTCAGATCCTCCTAAACCCCTCAGGGACCCCCAAAATCCCCCAAATTCACCCCAAAACCCATTTCAGATCCCCCTAAACCCCTCAGGGACGCCCAAAATCCCCCAAATTCACCCCAAAATCCACTTCAGGTGCCCCTAAACCCCTCAGGGATCCCCAAAATCCACCAAATTCACCCCACTGTCCCCCATATTCTACCTGGGACCCCCATCATCCCCTACATTTCCCCCCAAAGCCCTCAGATCGCCTCAAAACCCACTGCGTTAGCGCCACCTAGTGGCCGGGAGGTCTAAGTGCCTGCCGGGCTAGAGCCAGGCCGAGCAGGAGCTGCGCATGCGCCGCCTGCTGGGGGAGGAGTCGCCCGTCAGGCCACGCCCCTGGGGGCGGGGCCGCGGCTGCTATGCAAATGAGGCGGCCTTAGATGGGAAAAATGAGCAAATATGGAAAAGATGGCTGAAAATGGAGAAAAATGCGGTTTTTAGGGGGGAAAAGGGGGATCTGGGGGCAGTTTGGGGGGATTTGGGGAAAATTTGGGCAGTTCTGGGTCATTTTGGGGACTTTTTGGGGAAGTTTTGGGTCATTTTGGGTCTTTTGGAGGGCTTGGGGAAACACTTGATGCAAATGATGGAAATGCGATTAATAACGCTGATGGACTCTGCTTTTCATGCAAATGAAGTTTATTGCAAGGGAATGAATAAGATTTAATTGAATCACGCCTGTATTTATGCAAAAAAATGATGAATATTCACCGACTATACGCAAATGAGGTTGGAGTGTGGATGTTGGTGTTAGGCCACGCTCCTTTTGATTCAAACAAGGCCCCGTGATCACTGGGTGTGGCCACGCCCTTTATGCTCATCAGGGACAAATATGGTCAGCCCAAAACCTCCCAAATTCACCCCAAAATCATGCTCAGATCCTTCTAAACCCATCAGGGACCCCCAAAATCTTCCAAATTCACCCCAAAATCCACTTCAGATCTCCCTAAACTGCTCAGGGACACCCAAAACCCCTAAATTCCCTCCCAAATCCACTTCAGGGTGCCCTAAACCCTCAGGGATCCCCAAAATCCACCAAATTCACCCCACAATCCCCCAATATTCTACTGGGACCCCATCATCCCTACATTTCCGGCCAAAGCCCTCAGATTCGCCTCAAAACCACTGCGTCCAGCGGCCACCTAGTGGCCGGGAGGTCTTAGTGCCTGCCGGGCTAGAGCCAGGCCGAGCAGGAGCTGCGCATGCGCACGCCTGCTGGGGGAGGAGTCGCCCGTCAGGCCACGGTCCGCTGGGGGCGGGGCCGCGGCCGCTATGCAAATGAGGCGGCCTTAGATGGGAAAAATGAGGCAAAATAATGGGAAAAGATGGCTGAAAAATGGAGAAAATGCGGTTTTTAGGGGAAAAAGGGGATCTTGGGGGCAGTTTGGGGGGATTTGGGGTAACTTGGGGGCAGTTCTGGGTCATTTTGGGGACTTTTTGGGGAAGTTTTGGGTCATTTTGGGTCTTTTGGAGGGCTTGGGGAAACACTTGATGCAAATGATGGAAATGCGATTAATTAACGCTGATGGACTCTGCTTTTCATGCAAATGAAGTTTATTGCAAGGGAATGAATAAGATTTAATTGAATCACGCCTGTATTTTGCAAATAAATGATGAATATTCACCGACTAGACGCAAATGAGGTTGGAGTGTGGATGTTGGTGTTAGGCCACGCCCCTTTTGATTCAAAGAAGGCCCCGTGATCACTGGCTGTGGCCACGCCCTTTATGCTAATGAGGAACAAATATGGTCAGCCCAAAACCCCCCAAATTCACCCCAAAATCCTGCTCAGATCCTTCAAAACCCCTCAAGGACCCCCAAAATCCCCGAAATTCACCCCAAAATCCATTTCAGGTGCCCCTAAACACCTCAGGGACCCCCAAAATCCCCCAAATTCAACCCAAAATCCATTTCAGGTGCCCCTAAACCCCTCAGGGACACCCAAAATCCCCCAAATTCACCCCAAAATCCACTTCAGGTGCCCCTAAACCCCTCAGGGATCCCCAAAATCCACCACATTCACCCCACAATCCCCCATATTCTACCTGGGACCCCCATCATCCCCTACATTTTCCCCCAAAGCCCTCAGATCGCCTCAAAACCCACTGCGTTAGCGCCACCTAGTGGCCGGGAGGTCTCAGTGCCTGCCGGGCTAGAGCCAGGCCGAGCAGGAGCTGCGCATGCGCCGCCTGCGGGGGGAGGAGTCGCCCGTCAGGCCACGCCCCTGGGAGCGGGGCCGCGGCCGCTATGCAAATGAGGCGGCCTTAGATGGGAAAAATGAGCAACTATGGAAAAGATGGCTGAAAATGGAGGAAAATGCGGTTTTTAGGGGGGAAAGGGGGGATCTGGGGGCAGTTTGGGGGGATTTGGGGAAAATTGGGGCAGTTCTGGGTCATTTTGGGGACTTTTTGGGGAAGTTTTGGGTCATTTTGGGTCTTTTGGAGGGCTTGGGGAAACACTTGATGCAAATGATGGAAATGCGATGAATTAACGCTGATGGACTCTGCTTTTCATGCAAATGAAGTTTATTGCAAGGGAATGACATAAAGATTAATTGAATCACGCCTGTATTTATGCAAATAAAGGATGAATATTCACCGACTAGACGCAAATGAGGTTGGAGTGTGGATGTTGGTGTTAGGCCACGCCCCTTTTGATTCAAACAAGGCCCCGTGATCACTGGGTGTGGCCACGCCCTTTATGCTAATCAGGAACAAATATGGTCAGCCCAAAATCCCCATTAAATTCACCCCAAAATCCTGCTCAGATCCGTCTAAACCCCTCAAGGACCCCCAAACTCCCCCAAATTCACCCAAAATCCTGCTCAGATCCTTCTAAACCCCTCAGGGACACCCAAAATCCCCCAAATTCACCCCAAAATCCACTTCAGGTGCCCCTAAACCCCTCAGGAATCCCCAAAATCCACCAAATTCACCCCACAATCCCCCATATTCTACCTGGGACCCCCATCATCCCCTACATTTCCCCCCAAAGCCCTCAGATCGCCTCAAAAACCACTGCGTTAGCGCCACCTAGTGGCCGGGAGGTCTCAGTGCCTGCCGGGCTCGAGCCAGGCCGAGCAGGAGCTGCGCATGCGCCGCCTACTGGGGGAGGAGTCGCTCGTCAGGCCACGCCCCTGGGGGCGGGGCCGCGGCCGCTATGCAAATGAGGCGGCCTTAGATGGAAAAATGAGCAAATATGGAAAAGATGGCTGAAGATGGAGGAAAATGAGGTTTTTAGGGGGGAAACGGGAAATCTGTGGGCAGTTTGGGGGGATTTGGGGAAAATTGGGGCAGTTCTGGGTCATTTTGGGGACTTTTTGGGGAAGTTTTGGGTCATTTTGGGTCTTTTGGTGGGCTTGGGGAAACACTTGATGCAAATGATGGAAATGCGATTAATTAACGCTGATGGACTCTGCTTTTCATGCAAATGAAGTTTATTGCAGGGGAATGAATAAGATTTAATTTAATCATGCCTGTATTTATGCAAAAAAATGATGCATATTCACCGACTATACGCAAATGAGGTTGGAGTGTGGATGTTGGTGTTAGGCCACGCCCCTTTTGATTCAAACAAGGCCCCGTGATCACTGGGTGTGGCCACGCCCTTTATGCTAATCAGGGACAAATACGGTCAGCCCAAAACTCCCCAAATTCACGCCAAAATCCTGCTCAGATCCTTCTAAACCCCTCAGGGACCCCCAAAATCCCCCAAATTCACCCCAAAATCCACTTCAGATCCCCCTAAACCCCTCAGGGACACCCAAAATCCCCCAAATTCACCCCAAAATCCACTTCAGGTGCCCCTGAACCCCTCAGGGATCCCCAAAATCCACCAAATTCACCCCACAATCCACTTCGGTGCCCCTGAACCCCTCAGGGATCCCCAAAATCCACCAAATCACCCACAGATGGCCCCATATTCTACCTGGGACGCCCCATCATCCTACATTTTCCCCCAAAGCCCTCAGATCGCCTCAAAACCCACTGCGTTAGCGCCACCTAGTGGCCGGGAGGTCTCAGTGCCTGCCGGGCTAGAGCCAGGCCGAGCAAGAGATGCGCATGCGCCGCCTGCTGGGGGAGGAGTCGCCCGTCAGGCCACGCCCCTGGGGGCGGATCCGCGGCCGCTATGCAAATGAGGCGGCCTTAGATGGGAAAAAAGAGCAAATATGGAAAAGATGGCTGAAAATGGAGGAAAATGCGGTTTTTAGGGGGGAAAAGGGGGATCTGGGGGCAGTTTGGGGGGATTTGGGGAAAATTGGGGCAGTTCTGGGTCATTTTGGGGACTTTTTGGGGAAGTTTTGGGTCATTTTGGGTCTTTTTGGAGGGCTTGGGGAAACACTTGATACAAATGATGGAAATGCGATTAATTACCGCTGATGGACTCTGCTTTTCATGCAAATGAAGTTTATTGCAAGGGAATGAATAAGATCTAATTGAATCACGCCTGTATTTATGCAAATAAATGATGAATATTCACCGACAAGACGCAAATGAGGTTGGAGTGTGGATGTTGGTGTTAGGCCACGCCCCTTTTGATTCAAACAAGGCCCCGTGATCAATTGGTGTGGCCACGCCCTTTATGCTAATGAGGGACAAACATGGTCAGCCCAAAATCCCCATTAAATTCACCCAAAAATCCTGCTCAGATCCTTCTAAACCCCTCAGGGACCCCCAAAATCCCCCAAATTCACCCCAAAATCCACTTCAGATCCCCCTAAACCGCTCAGGGACACCCAAAATCCCCCAAATTCACCCCAAAATCCACTTCAGGTGCCCCTAAACCCCTCAGGGATCCCCAAATCCACCAAATTCACCCTACAATCCCCCATATTCTACCTGGGACCCCCATCATCCCCGACATTTCCCCCCAAAGCCCTCAGATCGCCTCAAAACCCACTGCGTTAGCGCCACCTAGTGGCCGGGAGGTCTCAGTGCCTGCCGGGCTAGAGCCAGGCCGAGCAGGAGCTGCGAATGCGCCGCCTGCTGGGGGAGGAGTCGCCCGTCAGGCCACGCCCCTGGGGGCGGGGCCGCGGCCGCTATGCAAATGAGGCGGCCTTAGATGGGAAAAATTAGCAACTATGGAAAAGATGGCTGAAAATGGAGGAAAATGCGGTTTTTAGGGGGGAAAAGGGGGATCTGGGGGAAGTTTGGGGGGATTGGGGAAAATTGGGGCAGTTCTGGGTCATTTTGGGGACTTTTTGGGGAAGTTTTGGGTCATTTTGGGTCTTTTGGAGGGCTTGGGGAAACACTTGATGCAA
>JAVTVJ010005521.1:0-18594 GCA_034509425.1 Eopsaltria australis
GTCATTTTGGGGCGTTTTGGGGGGTTTTTGGGTCATTTTGGGGTTTTTTGGGTCATTTTGGGGTGTTTTGGGGGTTTTTGGGTCATTTTGGGGTGTTTTTGGGGGTTTTTGGGTCATTTTGGGGTGTTTTTGGGGGTTTTTTGGGATTTAGGGATAGGATTTTTTTGGTTTTTGGGTTCTTTTGGGATTTTTTTGGGGTCTAACCCGGGGTTTTGGGACCATTCCCATTTGGGGATTTTGGGAATTTTTTTTGGGTTCTTTTGGGGTTTTTTTGGGATCTAATCCGAGGTTTTGGGGTTTTTTGGGTTTTCTGGGGATTTAGGGGATTTTGGGATTTTTTTTAATTTTTTTTTTTGGGTTCTTTTGGGTATTTTTGGGGTCTAACCCGGGGTTTTTGGGACAGCTCCCATTTGGGGTTTCTGGATGGGTTTTTTGGGTGTTTTTGGGTCATTTTGGGGCGTTTTTGGGGGGTTTTTGGGTCATTTTGGGGCGTTTTTGGGGGTTTCTGGGTCATTTTTGGGGGTTTTGGGGTCATTTTGGGGTGTTTTTGGGGTTTTTTTGTGTCATTTTGGGTCATTTTTGGGGTTTTTTGGGTCATTTTGGGGTGTTTTTGGGGTTTTCCCAGGTGTGGGACGTCACCACCCAGGATCTCTGCACCGGCGCCGCCTCCCTGGACGCCTTCAGGGGCCTCGTCTTCGTCGGGGGCTTCAGCTACGCCGACGTCCTGGGCTCTGCTAAAGGTCAGGATTTGGGGGATTTCACCCCAAAAACCACCCCAAAAAAACCCCAAACCCAAAAAACCCCAAAATGCAGAAAAACGGGAAAAAACCCCACAAAAATCCCACAAAAATCCCACAAAAATCCCAAAATCCGAGCCCCAATTGGGGTTTTTGGGGTTCAGCTCTGCCGATGTCCTGGGCTCTGCTAAAGGTCAGGATTTGGAATTTTTCACCACAAAAACGACCCCAAAAAAACCCCAAACCCAAAAATCCCCAAAATGCAGAAAAATGGCAAAAAAACCCACAAAAATCCCACAAAAAACCTCAAAACTCTGACCCTGAATTGGGGTTTTTGGGGTTCAGCTCCACCGATGTCCTGGGCTCTGCTAAAGGTCAGGATTTGGGGGATTTCACCCCAAAAACGACCCCAAAAAAATCCCGAACTCAAAAAACCCCAAAATGCAGAAAAATGGGAAAAAACCCCACAAAAATCCCACAAAAATCCCAAAATCTGACCCTAAATTGGGGTTTTTGGGGTTCAGCTCCACTGACGTCCTGGGCTCTGCTAAAATCAGGATTTGGGGGATTTCATCCCAAAAACAACCCCAAAAAATCCCAAAATCCTAAAATCCCAAATTCCACAAAAACGGGGAAAAATCCCACAAAAATCCCACCAAAAATCCCAAAAATCTGACCCTGATTTGGGGTTTTTGGGGTTCAGCTCTGCCGATGTCCTGGGCTCTGCTAAAGTCAGGATTTGGGATTTTTCACCCCAAAAACAACCCCAAAAAAATCCCAAAAACCTAAAATCCCAAATTCCGCAAAAACGGGGAAAAATCCTACAGAAATCCTAAAAAAATCCCACAAAAAATCCCAAAATTTGTACCCTAAATTGGGGTTTTTGGGGTTCTGCTCTGCCAACGTCCTGGGCTCTGCTAAAGGTCAGGATTTGGGATTTTTCACCCCAAAAACGGCCCCAAAAAAACCCCAAAATCCTAAAATCCCAAATTCCGCAAAAACAGGAAAAAATCCCACAGAAATCCCACAAAAATCCCACAAAATCCGAGCCCCAATTGGGGTTTTTGGGGTTCAGCTCTGCCAACGTCCTGGGCTCTGCTAAAGGTCAGGATTTGGGATTTTTCACCCCAAAAACCACCCCAAAAAAACCCTGAACCCAAAAAATCCCAAAATCCAGAAAAATGGGAAAAAATCCCCACAAAAATCCCACAAAAATCCCACAAAAAATCCCATAAAAATCCCACAAAAAATCCCACAAAAATCCCCAAAAATCTGACCCTGATTTGGGGTTTTCGGGGTTCAGCTCCACCGACGTCCTGGGCTCTGCTAAAGGTCAGGAGTTGGGGGATTTCACCCCAAAACAACCCCAAAAAAATCCCAAACTCAAAAAACCCCAAAATGCAGAAAAATGGGAAAAAATCCCACAAAAATCCCCAAAAATCTGACCCGGATTTGGGGTTTTTGGGGTTCAGCTCTGCCGATGTCCTGGGCTCTGCTAAAAGTCAGGATTTGGGATTTTTCACCCCAAAAACCGACCCCAAAAAACCCCAAAAACCTAAAATCCCAAATTCCGCAAAAACGGGGAAAAATCCTACAGAAATCCTAAAAAAATCCCACAAAAATCCCAAAAATTGGACCCTAAATTGGGGTTTTTGGGGTTCTGCTCTGCCGATGTCCTGGGCTCTGCTAAAGGTCAGGATTTGGGATTTTTCACCCCAAAAACGACCCCAAAAAAACCCCAAACCCCAAAAACCCCGAATTCCAGAAAAATGGGAAAAATCCCATAAAAATCACACTAAAAACCCCAAAATCTGACCCTGATTTGGGGTTTTTGGGGTTCAGCTCCTCTGATGTCCTGGGCTCTGCTAAAGGTCAGGATTTGGGATTTTTCACCCCAAAAACCACCCCAAAAAATCCCCAAAATCCTAAAATCCCAAATTCCGCAAAAACTGGAAAAAATCCCACAAAAATCCCACCAAAAATCCCACAAAAATCCCAAAAATCGGACCATAAATTGGGGTTTTTGGGGTTCTGCTCTGCCAACGTCCTGGGCTCTGCTAAAGGTCAGGATTTGGGATTTTTCACCCCAAAAACGGCCCCAAAAAAACCCTGAAATCAAAAAACCCCAAAATGAAGAAAAATGGGAAAAAATCCCACAAAAATCCCACAGAAATCCCCAAAAATCTGACCCTGATTTGGGGTTTTTGGGGTTCAGCTCTGCTGACGTCCTGGGCTCTGCTAAAGGTCAGGATTTGGGGTTTTTCACCCCAAAACAACCCCAAAAAAATCCCAAAATCCTAAAATCCCAAATTCTGAAAAAATGGGAAAAATCCCACAAAAATCCCACAAAAATCCTACAAAAATCCCACAAAAACCCCTAAAAAATTCCCCTCCGTGGGAAATTTGGGATCGGCCAAGGAGGAGATTTGGGACCTTTCACCCCAAAACCGACCCCAAAAAAATCCCAAATTCCGCAAAAATGAAAAAAATCCCCCCCAGAAAAATTCCCCAAACCTGAACCCCCCTTTTCCCAATTTTTCCCCTTTTCCCAATTTTTCCCGTTTTCCCAGGATTTTCCCCCATTATTTCCCCTTTTTTCCCCGATATTTTTCCCAATATTTTCCTTATTATTTTCCCAATATTTCCCCATTAATTCCCCATTAATTCCCCATTAATTCCCCATTATTCCCATTAATCCCCCATTAATTCCCCATTATTTCCCATTATTCCCCATTAATTCCCCATTATTCCCCATTAATTCCCCATTAATTCCCCATTAATTCCCCATTAATTCCCCATTATTCCCATTATTTCCCATTATTCCCCATTAATTCCCCATTATTCCCCATTATTCCCATTAATTCCCCATTAATTCCCCATTAATTCCCCATTAATTCCCATAATTCCCCATTAATTCCCCATTTATTCCCCATTAATTCCCCATTAATTCCCCATTAATTCCGCATTAATTCCCCATTATTTCCCATTATTCCCCATTAATTTCCCATTAATTCCACATTATTTTTCCCCACTAATTCCCCATTAATTCCTCATTAATTCCCCATTATTTCCCTATTAATTCCCCATTAATTCCCCATTATTTCCCCATTAATTCCCCATTAATTCCCATTAATTCCCCATTTTTCCCATTAATTCCCCATTAATTCCCCATTATTCCCCATTATTCCCCATTATTCCCCATTAATTCCCCATTATTTCCCATTATTCCCCATTTTTCCCCATTATTCCCCATTAATTTCCCATTAATTCCGCATTATTTTTCCCCACTAATTCCCCATTAATTCCCCATTAATTTCCCACTAATTCCCTATTAATTCCCCATTAATTCCCCATTATTCCCATTAATCCCCCATTATTCGCCCATTATTCCCATTATTTCCCATTATTCCCCATTAATTCCCCATTATTCCCCATTATTCCCCATTATTCCCCATTATTCCCATTATTCCCCATTAATTCCCCATTAATTCCCCATTATTCCCATTATTACCCATTATTCCCCATTATTCCCATTATTCCCCATTAATTCCTCATTAATTCCCCATTAATTCCCTTTTATTTCCCCATTAATTCCCCATTAATTCCCCATTAATTCCCCATTTTTTCCCCATTAATTCCCCATTTATTCCCCATTATTCCCATTATTCCCCATTAATTCCCATTAATTCCCCATTATTCCCATTATTCCCCATTAATTCCCCATTAATTCCCCATTAATTCCCCATTATTCCCATTATTCCCATTATTCCCCATTAATTCCCCATTAATTCCCCATTATTCCCCATTAATTCCCCATTATTCCCCATTAATTCCTTATTATTCCCATTATTCCCCATTATTTCCCCATTATTCCCCATTATTTCCCCATTAATTCCCAATTAATTCCCCCTTATTCCCCATTATTCCCATTATTCCCATTAATTCCCCATTAATTCCCCATTATTCCCCAATAATTCCCCATTAATTCCCATTATTCCCATTATTCCCCCATTATTCGCCCATTATACCCATTAATTCCCCATTATTCCCCATTATTCCCCATTATTCCCATTATTCCCCATTATTCCCCATTATTCCCCATTAATTCCCCATTAATTCCCCATTAATTTCTCATTAATTCCCCATTAATTCCTCATTATTCCCCATTAATTCTCCATTATTCCCCCATTTTTCCCCATTATAATCCCAATATTTTCCCCATTATTTTCCCCATTTTTTCCCCCACAATTCCCGCTCTTTTCCCAATTTCCCCCATTATTTTTCCCCAATTTCCCCCATTATTTTTCCCCAATTTCCCCCATTATTTTTCCCCCATTATCCCCACAATTCCCGCTCTTTTCCCAATTTCCCGGTTTTTTCCCCATTTTCCCATTATTTGCGCATAATTCCCATTATTTTCCCCCATTATTCCCCCCTTTTCCTCCACAATTCCCGCTCTTTTCCCAATTTCCCGTTTTTTTCCCCCATTTTCCCCCCATTATTCCCACAATTCCCAATCTTTTCCCCAATTTCCCCCATTATTTTTCCCCCATTATTTTTCCCCATTTTTCGCCCATTATCCCCACAATTCCCTCTCTTTTCCCAATTTCCTGTTTTTTTCCCCATTTTCCCATTATTTGCTCATAATTCCCATTTTTTCCCCCACAATTCCGGCTCTTTTCCCAATTTCCTGGTTTTTTCCCCCATTTTCCCCATTATTTTCCCCCATTATTCCCACAATTCCGGCTCTTTTCCCAATTTCCCCCATTATTTTTCCCCAATTTCCCCCATTATTTTTCCCCCATTATCCCCACAATTCCCGCTCTTTTCCCAATTTCCCGGTTTTTCCCCCATTATCCCCATTATTTCCCCATAATTCCCATTTTTCCCATTATTCCCCCATTTTTCCCCATTATTTCCATAATTCCCAATATTTTCCCCATTATTCCCCCATTATTCCCATTTTTTCCCACACAATTCCCGCTCTTTTCCCAATTTCCCGGTTTTTTCCCCCATTTCCCCCATTATTTTTCCCCCATTTTTCCCCCCCCACGGTTCCCGCTCTTTTCCCAATTTCCCCCATTGTTCCCTCATTATCCCCACAATTCCGGCTCTTTTCCCAATTTCCCAGTTTTTCCCCCATTATCCCCATTATTTCCCCATAATTCCCATTTTTCCCATTATTCCCCCATTTTTCCCCCATTCTTTCCATAATTCCCAATATTTTCCCCATTTTCCCCATTATTCCCCCATTATTCCCATTTTTCCCCCACAATTCCCTCTCTTTTCCCAATTTCCCGGTTTTTTCCCCATTTTCCCATTATTTGCCCATAATTCCCAATATTTTCCCCATTATTCCCCCATTTTTTCCCCCACAATTCCCGCTCTTTTCCCCCATTATTTCCCCCATTATTTTTCCCCAATTTCCCCCACAATTCCCACTCTTTTCCCAATTTCCCGTTTTTTTCCCCGATTATTTTTCCCCCATTATTTTTCCCCCATTATTCCCACAATTCCCAATCTTTTTTCCAATTTCCCCATTATTTTTCCCCAATTTCCCCCATTATTCCCACAATTCCCACTCTTTTCCCAATTTCCCCCATTATTTTTCCCCAATTTCCTGTTTTTTTCCCCCATTATCCCCACAATTCCCGCTCTTTTCCCACTTTCCCGGTTTTTTCCCCCACAATTCCGGCTCTTTTCCCCATTTCCCGGTTTTTTTCCCGCTCTTTTCCCGATTTCCCGGTTTTTTTCCCGCTCTTTTCCCCATTTCCCGGTTTTTTTCCCGCTCTTTTCCCACTTTCCCGGTTTTTTTCCCGCTCTTTTCCCGATTTCCCGGTTTTTTTCCCGCTCTTTTCCCACTTTCCCGGTTTTTTTCCCGCTCTTTTCCCGATTTCCCGGTTTTCCCCAGGCTGGGCGGCCTCGATTCGCTTCAACCCCAAGGTGCGGGAGATCCTGGAGCGATTCCGGACACGGCCGGACACCTTCAGCCTGGGGGTGTGCAATGGGTGCCAGCTGATGGCCCTGCTCGGATGGGTGGGGACACCAGGTGAGTGACACCTGAGTGACACCTGTGTCACCTGAGTGACGTCATCACTGTCACCTGAGTGACGTCATCAGTGTCACCTGTGTCACCTGTGTCACACCCGGGGTTTGGGGACACCTTCAGCCTGGGGGTGTGCAACGGCTGCCAGCTGATGGCCCTGCTCGGATGGGTGGGGACACCAGGTGAGTGTCACCTGAGTGACACCTGAGTGACGTCATCAGTGTCACCTGTGTCACCTGTGTCACACCCGGGGCTTGGGGACACCTTCAGCCTGGGGGTCTGCAATGGGTGCCAGCTGATGGCCCTGCTCGGATGGGTGGGGACACCAGGTGAGTGACATCATCAGTGTCACCTGAGTGTCACCTGTGTCACCTGTGTCACCTGTATGACATCACCTGTGTCACCTGTGTGACACCTGTGTGACACCCGGGGCTTGGGGACACCTTCAGCCTGGGGGTGTGCAACGGGTGCCAGCTGATGGCCCTGCTCGGATGGGTGGGGACACCAGGTGAGTGTCACCTGTGTCACCTGAGTGACGTCACCTGTGTCACCTGTGTCACACCCGGGGCTTGGGGACACCTTCAGCCTGGGGGTCTGCAATGGGTGCCAGCTGATGGCCCTGCTCGGATGGGTGGGGACACCAGGTGAGTGACATCATCAGTGTCACCTGAGTGTCACCTGTGTCACCTGTGTCACCTGTATGACATCACCTGTGTCACCTGTGTGACACCTGTGTGACACCCGGGGCTTGGGGACACCTTCAGCCTGGGGGTGTGCAACGGGTGCCAGCTGATGGCCCTGCTCGGATGGGTGGGGACACCAGGTGAGTGTCACCTGTGTCACCTGAGTGACGTCACCTGTGTCACCTGTGTCACACCCGGGGCTTGGGGACACCTTCAGCCTGGGGGTCTGCAATGGGTGCCAGCTGATGGCCCTGCTCGGATGGGTGGGGACACCAGGTGAGTGACATCATCAGTGTCACCTGAGTGTCACCTGTGTCACCTGTGTCACCTGTATGACATCACCTGTGTCACCTGTGTGACACCTGTGTGACACCCGGGGCTTGGGGACACCTTCAGCCTGGGGGTGTGCAACGGCTGCCAGCTGATGGCCCTGCTCGGATGGGTGGGGACACCGGGTGAGTGACGTCATCATTGTCACCTGTGTCACCTGTGTCACCTGTGTCACCTGTGTGTCACACCCGGGGCTTGGGGACACCTTCAGCCTGGGGGTGTCTGTGGGTGCCAGCTGATGGCTTCTCTTTCGGATGGGTGGGGACGCGGGTGGTGACATCACCTGTGTCACCTGAGTGGCACGATCATCAGTGTCACCTGAGTGGCGATCATCGAGTGTCACCTGTGCTTGACGCGGGCTTCAGGGACACCTTCAGCCTGGGGGTCTGCAGCGGCTGCCAGCTGATGGCCCTGCTCGGATGGGTGGGGACACCAGGTGAGTGACACCTGTGTCACCTGTGTCACCTGTGTCACCTGAGTGACACCTGTGTCACCTGAGTGACGTCATCAGTGTCACCTGTGTCACCTGTGTCACACCTGGGGCTTGGGGACACCTTCAGCCTGGGGGTGTGCAATGGGTGTCAGCTGATGGCCCTGCTCGGATGGGTGGGGACAGGTGAGTGACGTCATCAGTGTCACCTGAGTGACGTCATCAGTGTCACCTGTGTCACCTGTGTCACACCCGGGGCTTGGGGACACCTTCAGCCTGGGGGTGTGCAACGGGTGCCAGCTGATGGCCCTGCTCGGATGGGTGGGGACACCGGGTGAGTGACATCACCTGTGTCACCTGAGTGACGTCATCAGTGTCACCTGAGTGACGTCATCAGTGTCACCTGTGTCACACCCGGGGCTTGGGGACACCTTCAGCCTGGGGGTCTGCAACGGCTGCCAGCTGATGGCCCTGCTCGGATGGGTGGGGACACCAGGTGAGTGACACCTGTGTCACCTGTGTCACCTGTGTCACCTGAGTGACACCTGTGTCACCTGAGTGACGTCATCAGTGTCACCTGTGTCACCTGTGTCACACCTGGGGCTTGGGGACACCTTCAGCCTGGGGGTGTGCAACGGCTGCCAGCTGATGGCCCTGCTCGGATGGGTGGGGACACCGGGTGAGTGACACCTGAGTGACACCTGTATCACCTGAGTGATGTCATCAGTGTCACCTGTGTCACACCTGTGTCACCTCAGTGTCACCTGTGTGTCACCTGAGGATGTCCCCTCGATGTCCCCTGGCTGTCCCCAACCCCTGGTGACACTCAGGTGACACTCGGTGACACTCAGGTGCCATTCCCCTGTCACAGGCGATGTCCCGGCGGGGGCGATGGCGTCCCTAGAGGTGTCCCCAAGGTGTCCCCAAAGTGTCCCCAACTTTGTCCCTCTGGGGTTTCCCATTGGGGGCTGTCCCTGTCCCAGTGCCACCACCCCTCCTGGTGACACTCGGTGACACTCGGTGACACTCGGTGACACTCAGATGCCATTCCTCTGTGACAGGCGATGTCCCCGTGGGCCCGGCGGGGGCGGTGGCATCCCCAGGGGTGTCCCCAAAAATGTCCCCAACTTTGTCCCTTTGGGGTTTCCCTTTGGGGGCTGTGCCACCCCCCCCTTGGTGACACTCGGTGACACTCGGTGACACTCAGTGACACTCGGTGCCATTCCCCTGTGACAGGCGATGTCCCCGCGGGCCCGGCGGGGGCGGTGGCATCCCCAGGGGTGTCCCCAAAAGTGTCCCCAACTTTGTCCCTTCGGGGTTTCCCTTTGGGGCTGTCCCTGGGGGTGTCCCCAGTGCCACCCCCCCTGGTGGCACTCAGGTGACACTCAGGTGCCATTCCTGTCTCAGGTGATGTCCCAGTAGGGGCAGTGGCATCCCCGGGGGTGTCCCCAAAAATGTCCCAAATGTTGTCCCTTTGGGTTTTCCCTTTCGGGGGCTGTCCGTGGGGGTGTCCCCAGTGCCACCACCCCTCCTGGTGACACTCAGGTGACACTCAGGTGCCATTCCTGTCTCAGGCAATGTCCCGGCGGGGGCGGTGGCATCCCCAGGGGTGTCCCCAAGGTGTCCCCAACTTTGTCCCTTTGGGGTTTCCCTTTGGGGGCTGTCCCTGGGGGTGTCCCCATGATGCCACCACCCCTCCTGGTGACACTCGGTGACACTCAGGTGCTATTCCAGTGACAGATGGTGTCCCAGTAGGGGCAGTGGCATCCCCGGGGGTGTCCCCAAAAGTGTCCCCAACTTTGTCCCTTTGGGGTTTCCCTTCGGGGGCTGTCCCTGGGGGTGTCCCCATGATGCCACCCCCTTGGTGACACTCAGGTGACACTCAGGTGACACTCGGTGACACTCAGGTGCCATTCCCCTGTGACAGGCAATGTCCCCGCGGGCCCGGCGGGGGCGGTGGCATCCCCAGGGGTGTCCCCAAAAATGTCCCCAACTTTGTCCCTTTGGGGTTTCCCTTAGGGGGGCTGTCCCTGGGGGTGTCCCCATGATGGCACCCCCCTGGTGACACTCGGTGACACTCAGGTGCCATTCCCCTGTGGCAGGCGATGTCCCCGCGGGCCCGGCGGGCACGGTGGCGGTGGCATCCCCAGGGGTGTCCCCAAAAGTGTCCCCAACTTTGTCCCTTTGGGGTTTCCCTTAGGGGGGCTGTCCCTGGGGGTGTCCCCATGATGGCACCCCCCTGGTGACACTCGGTGACACTTGGTGACACTCGGTGACACTCAGGTGACACTCGGTGACACTCAGGTGCCATTCCCCTGTCACAGGCAATGTCCCCGCGGGCCCGGCGGGGGCGGTGGCATCCCCAGGGGTGTCCCCAAAAATGTCCCCAACTTTGTCCCTCTGGGGTTTCCCTTTGGGGGCTGTCCCTGTCCCAGTGCCACCACCCCTCCTGGTGACACTCAGGTGACACTCAGTGACACTCAGGTGCCATTCCCCTGTCACAGGCGATGTCCCCGCGGGCCCGGCGGGGGCGGTGGCGGTGGCATCCCCAGGGGTGTCCCCAAAGTGTCCCCAACTTTGTCCCTCTGGGGTTTCCCTTCGGGGGCCGTCCCTGGGGGTGTCCCCATGATGCCACCCCCCTGGTGACACTCGGTGACACTCAGGTGACACTCAGGTGACACTCAGGTGCCATTCCTGTCTCAGGGGATGTCCCAGTAGGGGCAGTGGAATCCTCGGGGGTGTCCCCAAAAGTGTCCCCAACTTTGTCCCTTTGGGATTTCCCTTTGGGGGCTGTGCCACCCCCCCTGATGACACTCAGGTGACACTCGGTGACACTCAGGTGCCACCCCTGTCACAGGCGATGTCCCCGCGGGCCCGGCGGGCGCGGTGGCATCCCTAGAGGTGTCCCCAAAGTGTCCCCAACTTTGTCCCTCTGGGGTTTCCCTTCGGGGGCTGTCCCTGGGGGTGTCCCCATGATGCCACCCCCCTGGTGACACTCGGTGACACTCAGGTGACACTCAGGTGACACTCAGGTGACACTCAGGTGACACTCAGGTGCCATTCCTGTCTCAGGCGATGTCCCCACGGGCCCGGCGGGGGCGGTGGCATCCCCAGGGGTGTCCCCAAGGTGTCCCCAAAAGTGTCCCCAACTTTGTCCCTCTGGGGTTTCCCTTTGGGGCTGTCCCTGGGGGTGTCCCCATGATGCCACCCCCCCTGGTGACACTCCGGTGACACTCGGTGACACTCAGTGCCACCCCTGTGGCAGGTGATGTCCCCAGTGGGCCCGGCGGGGGTGGTGGCATCCCCAGGGGTGTCCCCAAGGTGTCCCCAACTTTGTCCCTCTGGGGTTTCCCATTGGGGGCTGTCCCTGGGGGTGTCCCCATGATGCCACCACCCCTGGTGACACTCAGGTGACACTCCGATGACACTCGGTGACACTCAGGTGCCATTCCCCTGTGACAGGCGATGTCCCGGCGGGGGCAGTGGCATCCCCGGGGGTGTCCCCAAAGTGTCCCCAAAGTGTCCCCAACTTTGTCCCTTTGAGGTTTCCCTTTGGGGGCTGTGCCACCCCCCCCTCAGTGACACTCGGTGACACTCAGTGACACTCGGTGACACTCAGGTGACACTCAGGTGACACTCAGGTGACACTCAGGTGACACTCAGTGACACTCGGTGACACTCAGGTGACACTCAGGTGACACTCGGGTGCCATTCCCCTGTGACAGGCGATGTCCCCGCGGGCCCGGCGGGGGCAGTGGCATCCCCAGGGGTGTCCCCAAAAGTGTCCCCAACTTTGTCCCTCTGGGGTTTCCCTTCGGGGCCATCCCTGGGGGTGTCCCCAGTGCCACCACCCCCCCTGGTGACACTCAGGTGACACTCAGGTGCTATTCCAGTGACAGATGGTGTCCCAGTAGGGGCAGTGGCATCCCCGGGGGTGTCCCCAAAGTGTCCCCAACTTTGTCCCTTTGGGGTTTCCCATTGGGGGCTGTCCCTGTCCCAGTGCCACCACCCCTCCTGGTGACACTCGGTGACACTCGGTGACACTCGGTGACACTCAGATGCCATTCCCCTGTCTCAGGCGATGTCCCCGCGGGCCCGGCGGGGGCGGTGGCATCCCCAGGGGTGTCCACAAAGTGTCCCCAACTTTGTCCCTCTGGGGTTTCCCTTTGGGGCCTGTGCCACCCCCCCCTGGTGACACTCGGTGACACTCGGTGACACTCAGGTGACACTCGGTGACACTCGGTGACACTCGGTGACACTCAGGTGACACTCGGTGACACTCGGTGACACTCGGTGACACTCGGTGACACTCGGTGACACTCAGATGCCATTCCCCTGTGACAGGCGATGTCCCCGCGGGCCCGGCGGGCGCGGTGGCCCTGGAGCGGAACCTCTCGGGTCGCTTCGAGTCGCGATTCGTCACCGTGCGCGTGGAGCCGGGACCGGCAGTGATGCTGAGGGGAATGGAGGGGGCACGGCTCGGAGTGTGGGTGGCACACGGGGAAGGTACTGGGAGCACTGGGGATACTGGGAGCACTGGGAGGGACTGGGAGGGATTGGGAATGAGGGATACTGGGCATACTGGGAGCACTGGGAGGGCACTGGGAGCACTGGGAGGGCCGGCGCTGATGCTGCGGGGAATGGAGGGGGCACAGCTGGGAGTGTGGGTGGCGCACGGGGAAGGTACTGGGGATACTGGTTATACTGGGAGGGACTGGGAATGAGGGATACTGGGAGCACTGGGAGGGACTGGGAGGGACTGGGAATGAGGGGTACTGGGGATACTGGAAGCACTGGGAGAGCACTGGGAGCACTGGGAGCACTGGGAGGGACTGGGAATGAGGGATACTGGGCATACTGGGAGCACTGGGAGCACTGGGAGGGCCGGTGCTGATGCTGAGGGGAATGGAGGGGGCACGGCTCGGAGTGTGGGTGGCGCACGGGGAAGGTACTGGTTAAACTGGGAGCACTGGGGATACTGGGAGGGACTGGTTATACTGGGAGGGACTGGGAATGAGGGATACTGGGGATACTGGGAGCACTGGGAGGGCACTGGGAGCACTGGGAGGACTGGGAGGGACTGGTTATACTGGGAGGGACTGGGAATGAGGGATACTGGGAGCACTGGGAGGGACTGGGAGGGCACTGGGAGGGACTGGGAGGGGCTGGTTATACTGGGAGGGGCTGGGAATGAGGGGTACTGGGGATACTGGGAGGGCACTGGGAGCACTGGGAGGCCCAGCCGTGATGCTGCGGGGAATGGAGGGGGCCACACTGGGAGTGTGGGTGGCGCACGGGGAAGGTACTGGGCATACTGGGAGGGACTGGGAGGGACTGGGAGGGGCTGGGAATGAGGGATACTGGTTATACTGGGAGCACTGGGAGGGCACTGGGGGATGGAGGGGGTGCGGCTCGGGGTCTGGGTGGCGCACGGGGAAGGTACTGGTTAAACTGGTTATACTGGGAGGGACTGGGAATGCTGGGGAATGCGGGATACTGGAGATACTGGTTATACTGGGAGCACTGGGAGGGACTGGGATGGCATTAGGAGGGCACTGGGATGGGATACTGGGAGCACTGGGAGCACTGGGAGGGCACTGGTGGCACTGGTGTGTTACTGCTTTAACTGGTGTAACTGGGCTGGCACTGGAAACGGTCTGTAACTGGTTGAACTGGTCTGTAACTGGTCTCTAAGTGGTTTAACTGGTCTCTAGTTTCTAACTGGTCCCTCACTGGTCTCTAACTGGTCTCTAACTGGTCACACCAGTCCCTAACTTGTTTCTAACTGGTCCCTAACTGGTCTAACTGGTTTCTAACTGGTCACACCAGTCCCTGACTGGTCCCTCACTGGTCTCTAACTGGTCTCTAACTGGTCCATAACTGGTCTAACTGGTTTCTATCTGGTCTCTAACTGGTCTAACTGGTTTGTAACTGGTTTCTAACTGGTCTCTAACTGGTCACACCAGTCCCTAACTGGTTTCTAACTGGTCCCTAACTGGTCTCTAACTGGTCCCTAACTCGTCTCTAACTGGTCTCTAACTGGTCACACCAGTCTCTAACTGGTCTCTAACTGGTTTCTAACTGGTCCCTAACTGGTCTAACTGGTTTCTATCTGGTCTCTAACTGGTCTAACTGGTTTCTAACTGGTCCCTAACTGGTCCCTAACTGGTTTCTCACTGGTTTCTCACTGGTCTCTAACTAGTCCCTCACTGGTCTCTAACTGGTTTCTAACTGGTCTCTAACTGGTTTCTAACTGGTCTCTAACTGGTCACACCAGTCCCTAACTGGTCTCTAACTGGTTTCTCACTGATTTCTAACTGGTCTAACTGGTCCCTCACTGGTCTCTAACTGGTCTCTAACTGGTTTCTAACTGGTCACACCAGTCCCTCACTGGTCTCTACCTGGTCCCTAACTGGTCCCTAACTGGTCTCTAACTGGTCTAACTGGTTTCTCACTGGTTTCTCACTGGTCCCCCAGGCCGGTTCCAGTTCCGCCCCCGTCGCTGCTTGACCGCTGTGTCCGCTCCGGCCTGGCCGCGCTCCGTTAGTGACCACAGAGTGACCAGAGCCTTACTGGGCTCTAACTGGGCTCTAACTGGTCCCTAACTGGTTTTTAACTGGTTTCTAACTGGTCTAACTGGTCTAACTGGTTTCTCACTGGTCCCCCCAGGCCGGTTCCAGTTCCGCCCGCCGTCGCTGCTTGACCGCTGTGTCCGCTCCGGCCTGGCCGCGCACCGTTAGTGACCACAGAGTGACCAGAGCCTTACTGGGCTATAACTGGTCCCTAACTGGTCACACCAGTCCCTAACTGGTCTAACTGGTTTCTCACTGGTCCCCCAGGCCGGTTCCAGTTCCGCCCCCCGTCGCTGCTTGACCGCTGTGTCCGCTCCGGCCTGGCCGCGCTCCGTTAGTGACCACAGAGTGACCAGAGCCTTACTGGGCTCTAACTGGTCCCTAACTGGTCACACCAGTCCCTAACTGGTCTCTAACTGGTCCCTAACTGGTTTCTCACTGGTTTCTAACTGGTCTAACTGGTTTCTCACTGGTCTCTAACTGGTCACACCAATCCCTCACTGGTCCCTCACTGGTCCCTAACTGGTCCCTAACTGGTCCCTAACTGGTCTCTAACTGGTCACACCAATCCCTCACTGGTCCCTAACTGGTCTCTAACTGGTCCCTAACTGGTCCCTAACTGGTCCCTAACTGGTCTAACTGGTTTCTCACTGGTCCCCCCAGGCCGGTTCCAGTTCCGCCCGCCGTCGCTGCTTGACCGCTGTGTCCGCTCGGGCCTGGCCGCGCTCCGTTAGTGACCACAGAGTGACCAGAGCCTTACTGGGCTATAACTGGGCTCTAACTGGTCCCTAACTGGTCTCTAACTGATCTCTAACTGGTCTAACTGGTTTCTCACTGGTCCCCCAGGCCGGTTCCAGTTCCGCCCGCCGTCGCTGCTTGACCGCTGTGTCCGCTCCGGCCTGGCCGCGCTCCGTTAGTGACCACAGAGTGACCAGAGCCTTACTGGGCTCTAACTGGTCACACCAGTCCCTAACTGGTCTAACTGGTTTCTCACTGGTCCCCCCAGGCCGGTTCCAGTTCCGCCCCCCGTCGCTGCTTGACCGCTGTGTCCGCTCCGGCCTGGCCGCGCTCCGTTACGTCGATGACCGCGGGGTCCCCACCGAGCGCTACCCCCTGAACCCCAACGGCTCCGGCCAGGGCGTGGCCGCGCTGGTGTCGCCCTGCGGCCGCCACCTGGCCGCCATGCCGCACCCCGAGCGGGCAGTGCGCGCCTGGCAGTGCCCCTGGGCCGGCCGGACCGCGGCCGCACAGGCCCGGAGCAAGGCCGGCAACGGGCCCTGGCTCCGCATGTTCCGCAACGCCCTCGAGTGGTGCCTGCGCTGGCCGGAGGGGGAGAAGTGACCGCTGGGTGACCGCTGGGTGACTGCTGAGTGACCGCTGAGTGACTGACTGACCACCCCTCTGTGACACTGACCATCCACTGACCACCCCTCTGTGACACTGACCAACGCCCTGTGTGACACTGACCACCCACTGACCTCCCCCCCGACAGTGACCAATGCCCTCTGTGACACTGACCACTCACTGACCACCCACTGACCACCCCTCTGTGACACTGACCACTCACTGACCCCCCCAATGCCCTCGAGTGGTGCCTGCGCTGGCCGGAGGGGGAGGAGTGACCGCTGGGTGACCGCTGAGTGACCGCTGAGTGACTGACTGACCACCCCTCTGTGACACTGACCAACGCCCTCTGTGACACTGACCACTCACTGACCACCCACTGACCACCCACTGACCACTCAGTGACCCCTCACTGACCCCTCACTGACCCCTCACTGACCCCTCACTGACCCCCCCATTGCCCTGGAGTGCTGCCTGCAGTGGCCAGAGGGGGAGAAGTGACCGCTGAGTGACCGCTGAGTGACCGCTGAGTGACCAACTGACCACCCCTCTGTGACAGTGACCAATGCCCTGTGTGACACTGACCACTCACTGACCACCCACTGACCACCCACTGACCACCCACTGACCACTCACTGACCACTCACTGACCACCCACTGACCACCCACTGACCACTCACTGACCACCCACTGACCACCCACTGACCACCCACTGACCACCCACTGACCACCCACTGACCCCCCCACTGCCCTCGAGTGCTGCCTGCGGTGGCCGGACAGAAGTGACCACTGAGTGACCAACTGACCACCCCCTGTGAGAGTGACCAACCCCGTGTGACACTGACCACTCACTGACCCCTCAGTGACCTCTTGACCCCCCGAGTGACCAACTGACCACCCCGAGTGACCAACTGACCACCTCAGTGACCAACTGACCACCCCAATGACCAACTGACCACCTCAGTGACCAACTGACCACCCCGAGTGACCAACTGACCACCCCGAGTGACCAACTGACCCCTCAGTGACCAACTGACCACCCGAGTGACCAACTGACCACCTCAGTGACCAACTGACCACCCCGAGTGACCAACTGACCCCTCAGTGACCAACTGACCCCTCAGTGACCAACTGACCCCTCAGTGACCAACTGACCACCCCGAGTGACCAAGTGACCACCCCGAGTGACCAACTGACCCCTCAGTGACCAACTGACCACCCTGAGTGACCAACTGACCACCCCCATCCCCCCCATGACCCCTTGACCCCCCCAGGAGGGGGCGGGGCCTGTAATTATTAATAAAGCGTCTTAATTAATTGATTAATGGCTGATTAATGGTGACATCATCAGGCTGCACCGGACACTGGGGGTTGGGGACACCGGGCCTGCCCCTCCCAGTGCTCCCAGTATAGACCAGTAACCCCAAGTGCCCCATCCCCCAGTGCTCCCAGTGCTCCCAGTGCTCCCAGTATAGACCAGCAACCCCCAGTGTCCCATCCCCCAGTGCTCCCAGTGCTCTTCCCCCCATCCCCCTCTCCCAGTGCCCTCCCAGTGCTCCCAGTCCCTCCCATCCCCTCTCCCAGTATCCTCCCAGTGCTCCCAGTGCCCTCCCAGTGCTCCCAGTTCCCCCCAGTCCCCTCTCCCAGTGCTCCCAGTGCCCTCCCAGTGCTCCACCTTCCCCCCAGTCCCCTCTCCCAGTGCTCCCAGTTCCCCAGTACCCCTCTCCATGCTCCCAGTCTCCAGTGCTCCACCTTCCCGCCAGTCCCCTCTCCCAGTGTCCCAGTGCTCCAATCCCTCCCATCCCCTCTCCCAGTATGCTCCAGTGCTCCAGTCCCTTCCAGTGCTCCACTCCCTCCCAGTCCCCTCTCCCAGTGCTCCAGTGCTCCAATCCCCTCCATCCCGCTCTCCCAGTATCCTTCCCAGTGCTTCGCCAGTGCCCTCCCAGTGCTCCCCAGTTCCCGCCAGTCCCTCTCCAGTGCTCCCAGTGCTCCCAGTGCTCCACCTTCCCCCAGTCCCCTCTCCCAGGGCTCCAGTGCTCCAGTCCCCGTCCATCCCTCTCCCAGTATCCTCCCAGTGCTCCCAGTGCTCCCAGTGCCCTCCCAGTGCTCCCAGTTTCCCCCAGTCCCCTCTCCCAGTGCCCTCCCAGTGCTCCCAGTTCCCCCCAGTCCCTTCTCCCAGTGCTCCCAGTGCTCCCATCCCCCTCTCCCAGTGCTCCCAGTCCCCTCAGATCCCCTCTCCCAGTGCTCCCAGTGCCCTCCCAGTGCTCCCAGTCCCACCCGGCCCCACCCCCTCCCCTCCCCTAAAGGCGGGGCCGGGCCCCTCCCCCTCCCAGTCCGGCCCAGTCCGAACCTGAGCTATCGCGACATGACCGGGGCTCTATCGCGACACTATCGGGGCTCTATCGCGACACTATCGGGGCTCTATCGCGACATGACCGGGGCTCTATCGCGA
>JAVTVJ010005522.1:0-14307 GCA_034509425.1 Eopsaltria australis
ACATAAAGTGTCCCTCTTCTCTGAGAAAGAGAACTCTGCCTCCCACTTGTTTGATGTCAGTTGGAGGAGGGTTTTGGCCCTGCAGGGGTAGCCGGGGTCCTTGTCGGTGGCAGCTTGGGTCTGCGAGGAATCTTGATCCATGCGGAATTTCAGCATGGGGCTGTCAACTCCAAGACATGGGGCCTTCGATACAAATGATGGCACTTTTCCAGGTGAAAGAAAACTCAGTCTCCCAAATCCATAATGCCAGTTTTTAGGAGGCATTTAGCCCTGCAATTGCAGCCAGAGTTCTAGTTGACGGCAGCTTGGGTCAGCCAGTAATCTTGATCCATACGGAATTTCAGGTGGCGTCCGGGAGCACAGTGCCTTAGGGCGGGGACATAAAAAGTATCCCTTTTCTCTGAGAAAGAGAACTCTGCTTCCACTTTCTTGATGTCAGTTTGGAGGAGGGTTTTGTCCCTGCAGTGGTAGCCAGGGTCCTTGTCGGTGGCAGCTTGGGTCTGCAAGGAATCTTGATCCATGCGGAATTTCAGAAGGCCGCAGGGAGAACAGTGCCTTCGGGCCGGGATACAAAAAGTGTCCCTTTTCTCTGAGAAAGAGAACTCTGCCCCCCACTTTCTTGATGTCAGTTTTGAGAAGGGTTTTGGCCCTGCAAGGGCAGCCAGGGTCCTTGTCATTGGCAGCTTGGGTCTGCGAGGAATCTTAATCCATGCGGAATTTCAGCATGCGGCTGTCAACTCCCAGATATGTGGCCTTCGATACAAACAATGGCGCTTTTCCATGTGAAAGAAAACTCAGTCCCCCAGATCCATGATGCCAGTTTTTTAGGAGGCATTTAGCCCTACAATTGCAGCCAGAGTTCTAGTTGATGGCAGCTTGGGTCTGGAAAGGGTCTTGATTCATAGGGATTTTCAGGTGGCGTCCGGGAGCACAGTGCCTTAGGGCCGGGACACAAAAAGTGTCCCTTTTCTCTGAGAAAGAGAACTCTGCCCCCCAGTTTCTTGATGTCAGTTTGGAGGAGTGTTTTGGCCCTGCAAGGGCAGCCAGGGTCCTTGTCGGTGGCAGCTTGGGTCTGTGAGGGATCTTGATCCACGCGGAATTTGAAGAGACGGCAGTTGATTCCCAGACATGGGGACTACGATAAAAATGATGGCACTTATCCACGTGAAAGAAAACTTAGGCCGGAAATTCATGATGTTGGTTTGGTGGCGGATTTTAGCCCTACAATTGCAGTCAGAGTCCTTGTTTATGGCAGCTTGCGTCAGCCAGCAATCTTGATCCATACGGAATTTCAGGTGGCGTCCGGGAGCAAAGTGCCTTAGGGCCGGGACACAAAAAGTGTCCCTTTTCTCTGAGAAAGGGAACTCTGCCCCCCACTTTCTTGATGCAGTTTGGAGGAGGGTTTTGGCCCTGCAAGGGCCGCAAGGGTCCATGTCGGTGGCAGCTTTGGTCTACGAGGAATCTTGATCCATGCGGAATTTCAGGAGGCAGCAGGGAGAACAGTGCCTTAGGGCCGGGACACAAAAAGTGTCCCTTTTCTCTGAGAAAGAGAACTCTGCCCCCCACTTTCTTGATGTCAGTTTGGAGGAGGTGTTTGGGCCCTGCAAGGGCAGCCAGGGTCCTTGTCGGTGGCAGCTTGGGTCTGTGATGGATCTTGCTCCATGCGGAATTTGAAGAGGCTGCAGTTGATTCCCAGACATGGGGCCTACGATACAAATGATGGCACATATCCACGTGAAAGAAAACTCGGTCTCCCAGATCCATGATGCCAGTTTAAGGAGGCATTTAGCCCTACAATTGCAGCCAGAGTTCTAGTTGATGGCAGCTTTCGTCAGCCAGGAATCTTGATCCATACGGAATTTCAGGTGGCGTCCTGGAGCAGAGTGCCTTAGGTCTAGTGCACAAAAATGTCCCTTTTCTCTTAGAAAAGGAACTCTGCCCCCCAGTTTCTTGATGTCAGTTTGGAGGAGGGTTTTGGCCCTGCAAGGGCAGCCAGGGTCCTTGTCGGTGGCAGCTTGAGTCTGTGAGTGATCTTCCTCCATGCGGAAATTTCAGCAGGCAGCAGGGGAACAGTCCTTAGGGCCGCGGATACCAATAGTGTCCCTTTTCTGAGAAAGAGAACTCTGCCCCCCACTTTCTTGATTGTCAGTTTGGAGGAGGGTTTTGGCCCTGCAAGGCAGCCAGTCCTTGTCGGTGTAGCTTGGTCTGGAGAGATCATGCTCCTGCGGAATTTGAAGAGCGCGTTTATTCCCAGAATGGGCCTACGATACAAATGATGGCCACTTATCCACGTGAAGAAAACTCAGTCTTCCAAATCCATGATGCCAGTTTTTAGGAGGCATTTACCTACAATTGAACCAGAGTCCTGCGTTGATGAGCAGCTTGGGTCTGGGAAGGATCTTGATCTGTGCGTGTCAGTTGGTGTCCGGGAGCAGAGTGCCTTACGGCCGGACACAAAAAGCGTCCCTTTCTCTGAGAAAAGAGGAAACTCTGCCCCCCCAGTTCTTGATGTCAGTTTGGAGGAGGGTTTTGGCCCTGCAAGGGCAGCCAGGGTCCTTGTTGGTGGCAGCTTGGGTCTGCGAGGAATCTTGATCCATGCGGACTTTCAGCATGGGGCTGTCAACTCCAAGACATGGGGCCTTCGATACAAATGATGGCACTTTTCCAGGTGAAAGAAAACTCAGTCTCCCAAATCCATAATGCCAGTTTTTAGGAGGCATTTAGCCCTGCAATTGCAGCCAGAGTTCTAGTTGACGGCAGCTTGGGTCAGCCAGTAATCTTGATCCATACGGAATTTCAGGTGGCGTCCGGGAGCACAGTGCCTTAGGGCGGGGACATAAAAAGTGTCCCTTTTCTCTGAGAAAGAGAACTCTGCTTCCACTTTCTTGATGTCAGGTTGGAGGAGGGTTTTGTCCCTGCAGTGGTAGCCAGGGTCCTGTCGCGTGGCAGCTTGGGTCTGCAAGGAATCTTGGATCCATACAGAATTTTCAGGAGGCAGCAGGGAGCAGAGTGCCTTAGGGCCGGGACACAAAAAGCGTCCTTTTCTCTGAGAAAGAGAACTCTGCCCCCCAGTTTCTTGATGTCAGTTTGGAGGAGGGTTTTGGCCCTGCAAGGGCAGCCAGGGTCCTTGTCGGTGGCAGCTTGGGTCTGTGAGGGATCTTGCTCCATGCGGAATTTGAAGAGGCGTCAGTCGACTCCCAGACATGGGGCCAACGATACAAATGATGTCACTTTTCCACGTGAAAGAAAACTTAGGCCCCCAGATTCATGACGTCGTTTTGGTGGAGGGTTTTGGCCTTACAAATGCAACCAGAGTCCTGGTTGATGGCATCTTGCGTCAGCAAATAATCTTGATTCATACGGAATATCAGGTGGCGTCCGGGAGCACAGTGCCTTAGGGCCGGGACACAAAAAGTGTCCCTTTCCTCTGAGAAAGAGAACTCTGCCCCCCAGGTTCTTGATGTCAGTTTGGAGGAGGGTTTTGGCCCTGCAAAGGCAGCCAGGGTCCTAGTCGGTGGCAGCTTGGGTCTGCGAGGAATCTTGATCCATACGGAATTTCAGGAGGCAGCAAGGAGCACAGTGCCTTAGGGCCGAGAAACAAAAAGTGTCCCTTTTCTCTGAGAAAGAGAACTCTGCCTCCCACTTTCTTGATGTCAGTTTGGAGGAGGGTTTGGCCCTGCAAGGGCGGCCAGGGTCCTTGTTGTTGGCAGCTTGGGTCTGCGAGGAATCTTGATCCATACTGAATTTCAGGAGGCAGCGGGGAGCAGAGTGCCTTACCGCCAAGACACAAAAAGTGTCCCTTTTCTCTGAGAAAGAGAACTCTGTCCCCCAGTCTCTTGATGTCAGTTTGGAGGAGGGTTTTGGCCCTGCAAGGGCAGCCAGGGTCCTTGTCGGTGGTAGCTTTGGTCTGCGAGGAATCTTGATCCATACAGAATATCAGGAGGAAGCAGGGTGCAGAGTGCTTAGGGCTGGGACACAAAAAGTGTCCCTTTTCTCTAGGAAAGAGAACTCTGCCCCCCAGTTTCTTGATGTCAGTTTGGAGGACGGTTTTGGCCCTGCAAGGGCAGCCAGGGTCCTTGTCGGTAGCAGCTTGGGTCTGTGAGGGATCTTGCTCCATGCGGAATTTGAAGAGGTGGCAGTCGACTCCCAGACAGGGGGCCTACGATACATATGATGGCACTATTCCACGTGAAAGAAAACTTAGGCCACAAGATTCATAATGTCGGTGTGGTGGGGGGTTTTAGCCCTTCAAATGCAACCAGAGTCCTGGTTGATGGCAGCTTGCGTCAGGGAAAAATCTTGATACATACGGAAATTCAGGCGGCATCCAGGAGCAGAGTGCCTTAGGGCAGGGACACAAAAGGTGTCCTTTTCTCTGAGAAAGAGAGCTGTGCCCCCCAGTTTCTTGATGTCAGTTTGGGGGAGGGTTTTGGCCCTGCAAGGGCAGCCAGGGTCCTAGTCAGTGGCAGCTTGGGTCTGCGAGGAATCTTGATCCATACGGAATTTCAGGAGGCAGCAGGGAGCAGAGTGCCTTAGGGCCGGGATACAAAAAGTGTCCGTTTTCTCTGAGAAAGAGAGCTCTGCCCCCCAGTTTCTTGATTTCGGTTTGGAGGAGGGTTTGGCCCTGCAAGGGCGGCCAGGGTCCTTGTTGGTGGCAGCTTGGGTCTGCGAGGAATCTTGATCCATACTGAATTTCAGGAGGCAGCGGGGAGCAGAGTGCCTTAGGGCCGGGACTCAAAAAGTGTCCCTTTTCTCTGAGAAAGAGAACTCTGTCCCCCAGTCTCTTGATGTCAGTTTGGAGGAGGGTTTGGCCCTGCAAGGGCAGCCAGGGTCCTTGTCGGTGGTAGCTTTGGTCTGCGAGTAATCTTGTTCCATACGGAATATCAGGAGGCAGCAGGGAGCAGAGTGCTTAGGGCCGGGACACAAAAAGCGTCCTTTTCTCTGAGAAAGAGAACTCTGCCCCCCAGTTTCTTGATGTCAGTTTGGAGGAGGGTTTGGCCGTGCAAGGGCAGCCAGGGTCCTTGTCGGTGGCAGCTTGGGTCTGCGAGGAATCTTGATCCATACGGAATTTCAGGAGGCAGCAGGGAGCAGAGTGCCTTAGGGCCGGGACACAAAAAGTGTCCCTTTTCCCTGAGAAAGAGAACTCTGCCCCCCAGTTTCTTGATGTCAGTTTGGAGGAGGGTTTTGGCCCTTCAGAGGCAGCCAGGGTCCATCTTGGTAGCAGCTTGGGTCTGCGAGGAATCTTAGTCCATGCGGAATTTCAGCATGCGGCTGTCAACTCCCAGATATGTGGCCTTCGATACAAAAAATGGCGCTTTTCCATGTGAAAGGAAACTCAGTCCCCCAGATCCATGATGCCAGTTTTTAGCAGGCATTTAGCCCTACAATTGCAGCCAGAGTTCTAGCTGATGGCAGCCTCTGTCTGGGAAGGACCTTGATCCATGTGGCATTTCAGGTGGCGTTTGGGAGCACAGTGCGTTAGGGCTGGAACACAAAAAGTGCCCGTTTTCAATGAGAAAGAGAGCTCTGCCACCCAGTTTCTTGATGTCAGTTTGGAGGAGGGTTTTGGCCCTGCAAAGGCAGCCAGGGTCCTTCTCGGTGGCAGCTTGGGTCTGCGAGGAATCTTGATCCATACGGAATTACAGGAGGCAGCAGGGAGCACAGTGCCTTGGGCCGGGAACACAAAAGTGTCCCTTTTCTCTGAGAAAGAAGAACTCTGCCCCCCAGTTCTTGTGTCAGTTTGAGAGGGTTTTGGCCTGCAAGGGCAGCCAGGGCTCTTTTTGTGGCACTTAGGTCTGTGAGAATCTTGATCATACGGAATTTCAGAGGCAGAAAGGGAGCAGGTGCCTTAAGGGCCGAGAAACAAAAAAGTGTCCGTTTTCTCTGAGAAAGAGAGCTCTGCCCCAGTTTCTTGATGTCAGTTTTGGAGGAGGGTTTTGGCCTTGCAAGCAGCCAGGGTCCTTTCTCGTGGCAGCTTGAGGTCTGCGAGGAATCTTGATCCATATCGGAATACAGGAGGCGCAAGGGACACAGTGCCTGGGCCGGGACCAAGTGTCCTTTTCTCTGAAGAAAGAGAACTCTGCCCCCAGTTTTCTTTGATGTCAGTTTGGAGGGGGTTTTGGCCCTGCAAGGGCAGCCAGGTCCTTGTCGGTGGCAGCTTGGGTCTGTGAGGGATCTTGCTCCATGCGGAATTTTAAGAGGCGGCTGTCGACTCCCTGACAGGGGGCCTACGATACAAATGATGGCACTTTTCCATGTGAAAGAAAAATTAGGCCCCCAGATTCATGATGTCGGTTTGGTGGAGGGATTTAGTACTACAAATGCAACCAGAGTCCTGGTTGATGGCAGCTTGCGTCAGCGAATAATCTTGATCCATACGGAATTTCAGGTGGCGTCCGGGAGCAGAGTGCCTTAGGGCCGGGACACAAAAAGTGTCCCTTTTCCCTGAGAAGAGAACTTCTGGCCCCCAGTTTCTTGAATGTCAGTTTGGAGGAGGGTTTTGGCCGCTTAAAGCAGCCAGGGCCATCTTGGTAGCAGCTTGGGTCTGCGAGGAATCTTAGTCCATGCGGAATTTCAGCATGCGGCTGTCAACTCCCAGATATGTGGCCTTCGATACAAAAAATGGCGCTTTTCCATTTGAAAGAAAACTCAGTCCCCCAGATCCATGATGCCAGTTTTTAGCAGGCATTTAGCCCTACAATTGCAGCCAGAGTTCTAGCTGATGGCAGCCTCTGTCTGGGAAGGACCTTGATCCATGTGGCATTTCAGGTGGCGTTTGGGAGCACAGTGCGTTAGGGCTGGAACACAGAAAGTGCCCGTTTTCTCTGAGAAAGAGAACTTTGCCCCCCACTTTCTTGATGTCAATTTGGAGGAGGGTTTTGGCCCTGCAAGGGCAGCCAGGGTCCTTGTCGGTGGCAGCTTGGGTCTGCGAGGAATCTTGATCGCTACGGAATTTGAAGAGGCAGCAGGGAGCACAGTGCCTTAGGGTCGGGACACAAAAAGTGTCCCTTTTCTCTGAGAAAGAGAACTCTGCCCCCCAGTTTCTTGATGTCAGTTTGGAGGAGGGTTTTGGCCCTGAAGGGCAGCCAGGGTCCTTGTCGGTGGCAGCTTGGGTCTGCGAGGAATCTTGATCCATGAGGAATTTCAGCAGGCAGCAGGGAGAACAGTGCCTTAGGGCCGAGAAACAAAAGTGTCCGTTTTCTCTGAGAAGAGAAGCTCTGGCCTCCCAGTTTCTTGATGTCAGGTTTGGAGGAGGATTTTGGCCCTGGCAAGGCAGCCAGGGGTCTTCTCAGTGGCAGCTTGGGTTGCGAGAATCTTGATCCATACGAATTTTCAGGAGGCAGCAGGGGGCAGAGTGCCTTAGGGCCGGGATACAAAAAGTGTCCGTTTTCTCTGAGAAAGAGAACTCTGCCCCCCACTTTCTTGATGTCAGTTTGGAGGAGGGTTTTGGCCCTGCAAGGACCGCCAGGGTCCTTGTCGGTGGCAGCTTGGGTCTGCGAGGAATCTTGATCCATACGGAATTTCAGGAGGCAGTAGGGAGCAGTGTGCCTTAGGGCAGGGACACAAAAAGTGTCCCTTTTCCCTGAGAAAGAGAGCTCTGGCCCCCAGTTTCTTGATGTCAGTTTGGAGGAGGGTTTTGGCCCTGCAAGGGCAGCCAGGGTTATTTTTGGTGGCAGCTTGGTTCTGCGAGGAATCTTAATCCATGGCGAATTTCAGCATGCGGCTGTCGACTCCCAGATATGTGGCCTTCGATACAAACAATGGCACTTTTCCATGTGAAAGAAAACTCAGTCCCCCAGATGCATGATGCCAGTTTTTAGGAGGCATTTAGCCCTACAATTGCAGCTAGAGTTCTAGTTGATGGCAGCGTGGGTCTGGGAAGGATTTGATCCATGCGGCATTTCAGGTGGCGTCCGGGAGCAGAGTGCCTTAGGGCCGGGACACAAAAAGTGTCCCTTTTCTCTGAGAAAGAGAAGTCTGCCCCCCAGTTTCTTGATGAAAGTTTGGAGGAGGGTTTTGGCCCTGCAAGGGCAGCCAGGGTCCTTGTCGGTGGCTGCTTGGGTCTGCGAGGATCTTGATCCATACGGATTCTCAGGAGGAAGCAGGGAGCACAGTGCCTTAGGGCCGAGAAACAAAAAGTGTCCCTTTTATCTGAGAAAGAGAACTCTGGTCCCCGGTTTCTTGATGTCAGTTTGGAGGAGGGTTTGGCCCTGCAAGGGCAGCCAGTGTCCTAGGCGGTGGCATCTTGCGTCAGCGAATGATCTTGATCCATACGGAATTTCAAGTAGGCTAGGGAGCGAGTGCCTTGGCTGGGACACAAAAAGTGGCCTTTTCTTGAGAAAGAGAACTCTGCCCACCACTTTCTTGATGTCAGTTTGGAGGAGGGTTTTGGCCCTTGCAAGGGCAGCCAGGGTCCTTTTTGGTGGTTGCTTGGGTCTGCGAGGAATCTTAATCTGTGCGGAATTTCAGCATGCGGCTGTCAACTCCCAGATATGTGGCCTTCGATGCAAACAATGGCGCATTTCCGTGTGAAGAAAAACTCAGTCCCCCAGATGCATGATGCCAGTTTTTAGGAGGCATTTAGCCCTACAATTGCAGCCAGAGTTTTAGCTGATGGCAGCTTGGGTCTGGGAAGGTTCTTGATCCATGCGGCATTTCAGGTGGTGTCCGGGAGCAGAGTGCCTTAGGGCCGGGACACAATATATATTGTTGTGTTCTCTGAGAAGAGACTCTGCCCCCCAGTTTCTTGATGTCAGTTTGGAGGAGGATTTGCCCTGCAAGGGCACCAGGGTCCTTTTGGGTGGCGCTTTGGTCTGTGAGGTATCTTGCCCAGTGCGGAATTTGAAGGGCGGCTGTCGACCCTGACGGGGGCCTACGATCAATGATGGCAATTTTCACCTGTGAAAGAAATTGGCCCCCAGATTCATGAGTCGGTTTTTGGTGAGGTTTTAGGCCTGCAAGGGCAGCCAGTGTCCTAGTCGGTGGAAGCTTGCGTCTGCGAGGAATCTTGATCCATACGGAATATCAGTAGGCAGCAGGGAGCACAGTGCCTTAGGGCCGGGACACAAAAAGTGTCCCTTTTCTCTGAGAAAGAGAACTCTGCCCCCCAGTCTCTTGATGGACATTTGGATGAGGGTTTTGGCCCTGCAAGTGCAGCCAGGGCACTTTATTGTGGCAGCTTGGGTCTGCGACGAATCTTGATCCATACGAATTTTCAGGAGGCAGCAGGGAGCAGACTGCCTTAGGTCCGGGATACAAAATGTGTCCGTTTTCTTTGAGAAAGAGAACTCTGCCCCCCAGTTTCTTGATATCAGTTTGGAGGAGGATTTTGGCCCTTCAAGGGCAGCCAGGGTTCTACTCGGTAGCAGCTTGGGTCTGCGAGGAATCTTAATCCATGCGGAATTTCAGCATGCGTCTCTCAACTCCCAGATATGTGGCCTTTGATGCAAACAATTGCGCATTTCCATGTGAAAGAAAACTCAGTCCCCCAGATGCAGGATGCCAGTTTTTAGGAGGCATTCAGCGCTACAATTGCAGCCAGAGTTCTAGTTGATGGCAGCTTGGGTCTGGGAAGGATCTTGATCCATGCGGCATTTCAGGTGACATCTGGGAGCACAGTGCGTTAGGGCAGGGACACAAAAAGTGCCCGTTTTCTCTGAGAAAGAGAACTCTGCCCCCCAGTTTCTTGATGTCAGTTTGGAGGAGGGTTTTGGCCCTGCAAAGGCAGCCAGCGTCCTTCTCGGTAGCAGCTTGGGTCTGCGAGGAATCTTGATCCATGCGGAATTTCAGCAGGGAGCCGGGAACACAGTGCCTTAGGGCCGGGACACAAAAAGTGTCCCTTTTCTCTGAGAAAGAGAACTCTGCCCCCCACTTTCTTATGTCAGTTTGGAGGAGAGTTTTGGCCCTGCAAGGGCAGCCAGGGTCCTTGTCGGTGGCAGCTTGGGTCTGTGAGGGATCTTGCTCCAAGCGGAACTTGAAGAGGCGGCAGTCGACTCCCAGACAGGGGGCCTGCGATAGAAATGATGGCACTTTTCCACGTGAAAGAAAACTTAGGCCCCAGATTCATGATGTCGGTTTGGTGGAGGGTTTTAGCCCTACAAATGCAACCAGAGTCCTCGTTGATGGCAGCTTGCGTCAGCGAATAATCTTGATCCATACGGCATTTCAGGTGGCGTCCGGGAGCAGAGTGCCTTAGGGCCACGACAAAAGAAGTGTCCTTTTCTCTGAGAAAGAGAGCTCTGCCCCCCAGTTTCTTGATGTCAGTTTGGAGGAGGGTTTTGGCCCTTCAAAGGCAGCCAGGGTCCATCTTGGTAGCAGCTTGGGTCTGCGAGGAATCTTAATCCATGCGGAATTTTATCATGCGGCTGTCAACTCCCAGATATGTGGCCTTCGATACAAAAAATGGCGCTTTTCCATGTGAAAGAAAACTCAGTCCCCCAGATCCATGATGCCAGTTTTTAGCAGGCATTTAGCCCTACAATTGCAGCCAGAGTTCTAGTTGATGGCAGCCTCTGTCTGGGAAGGACCTTGATCCATGTGGCATTTCAGGTGGCGTTTGGGAGCACAGTGCGTTAGGGATGGAACACAAAAAGTGCCCGTTTCCTCTGAGAAAGAGAACTTTACCCCCCAGTTTCTTGATGTCAGTTTGGAGGTTTGGCCTGCAAAGGCAACCAGGGTCCTTGTCGGTGGCAGCTTGGGTCTGCGAGGAATCTTGATCCATGCAGATTTGAAGAGGCAGCAGGGAGCACAGTGCCTTGGGGCGGGACACAAAAAGTGTCCCTTTTCTCTGAAGAACTCCCTTTACTTTCTTGACAGTTTGGAGGTTTGGCCCTGGAAGGGCAGCCAGGGTCCTCCTCGGTGGCAGCTTGGGTCTGCGAGGAATCTTGATCCATACGGAATTTCAGGAGGCAGCAGGGAGCAGAGTGCCTTAGGGCCGAGAAACAAAAAGTGTCCGTTTTCTCTGAGAAAGAGAGCTCTGCCCCCCAGTTTCTTGATGTCAGTTTGGAGGAGGATTTTGGCCCTGCAAAGGCAGCCAGGGTCCTTCTCGGTGGCAGCTTGGGTCTTTGAGGAATCTTGATCCATACGGAATATCAGGAGGAATCAGGGAGCACAGTGCCTTAGGGCCGGGACACAAAAAGTGTCCCTTTTCTCTGAGAAAGAGAACTCTGCCCCCCAGTTTCTTGATGTCAGTTTGGAGGAGGGTTTTGGCCCTGCAAGGGCAGCCAGGGTCCTTGTCGGTGGCAGCTTGGGTCTGCGAGGAATCTTGATCCATACGGAATTTCAGGAGGCAGCAGGGAGCAGTGTGCCTTAGGGCAGGGACACAAAAAGTGTCCCTTTTCTCTGAGAAAGAGAACTCTGCCCCCCAGTTTCTTGATGTCAGTTTGGAGGAGGGTTTTGGCCCTGCAAGGGCAGCCAGTGTCCTAGTCGGTGGCAGCTTGGGTCTGCGAGGGATCTGGCTCCATGCGGAATTTGAAGAGGCGGCAGTCGACTCCCAGACATGGGGCCTACGATACAAACGACGGCACTCTTCCACGTGAAAGAAGAATTAGGCCCCCAGATTCATGATGTCGGTTTGGTGGAGGGTTTTAGCCCTACAAATGCAACCAGAGTCCTGGTGCATGGCAGCTTGCATCAGCGAATAATCTTGATGCATACGGAATTTCAGGTGTCGTCCGGGAGCAGAGTGCCTTAGGGCCGGGACACAAAAAGTGTCCCTTTGCTTTGAGAAAGAGAACTCTGCCCCCCAGTTTCTTGATGTCAGTTTGGAGGAGGGTTTTGGCCCTGCAAGGGCAGCCAGGGCTCTTTATTGTGGCACCTTGGGTCTGTGAGGAATCTTGATCCATACCAATTTTCAGGAGGCAGCAGGGAGCAGAGTGCCTTAGGGCTGGGACACAATAAGTGTTCGTTTTCTCTGAGAAAGAGAATTCTGCCCCCCAGTTTCTTGATGTCAGTTTGGAGGAGGATTTTGGCCCTACAAGGGCAGCCAGGGTCCTTGTCGGTGGTAGCTTGGGTCTGCGACGAATCTTGATCCATACGGAATATCAGGAGGCCGCAGGGAGCAGAGTGCCATAGGGCCGGGACACAAAAAGTGTCCCTTTTCTCTGAGAAAGAGAGCTCTGCCCCCCACTTTCTTGATGTCAGTTTGGAGGAGGGTTTTGGCCCTGGAAGGGCAGCCAGGGTCCTTCGCGGTGGCAGCGTGGGTCTGCGAGGAATCTTGATCCATACAGAATTTCAGGAGGCAGCAGGGAGCACAGTGTCTTAGGGCCGGGACACAAAATGTGTCCCTTTTCTCTGAGAAAGAGAACTCTGCCCCCCAGTCTCTTGATGGAAGTTTGGAGGAGGGTTTTGGCCCTGCAAGTGCAGCCAGGGCACTTTATTGTGGCAGCTTGGGTCTGCGACGAATCTTGATCCATACGAATTTTCAGGAGGCAGCAGGGAGCAGACTGCCTTAGGTCCGGGATACAAAATGTGTCCGTTTTCTTTGAGAAAGAGAACTCTGCCCCCCAGTTTCTTGATATCAGTTTGGAGGAGGATTTTGGCCCTTCAAGGGCAGCCAGGGTTCTACTCGGTAGCAGCTTGGGTCTGCGAGGAATCTTAATCCATGCGGAATTTCAGCATGCGTCTCTCAACTCCCAGATATGTGGCCTTTGATGCAAACAATTGCGCATTTCCATGTGAAAGAAAACTCAGTCCCCCAGATGCAGGATGCCAGTTTTTAGGAGGCATTCATCCCTACAATTGCAGCCAGAGTTCTAGTTGATGGCAGCTTGGGTCTGGGAAGGATCTTGATCCATGCGGCATTTCAGGTGACATCTGGGAGCACAGTGCGTTAGGGCAGGGACACAAAAAGTGCCCGTTTTCTCTGAGAAAGAGAACTCTGCCCCCCAGTTTCTTGATGTCAGTTTTGAGGAAAGTTTTGGCCCTGCAAGGGCAGCCAGGGTCCTTCTCGGTAGCAGCTTGGGTCTGCGAGGAATCTTAATCCATGCGGCATTTCAGGTGGCGTCCGGGAGCACAGTGCCTTAGGGCCGGGACACAAAGGGTCCCTTTTCTCTGAGAAAAGAACTCTGCCCCACTTTCTTGATGTCAGTTTGTAGGAAGGTTTGGCCTGCAAGGCAGCCAGGAGTCCTTAGCCGGTGGCAGCTTGGGTCTGTGAGGGATCTTGCTCCATGCGGAATTTGAAGAGGCGGCAGTCGACTCCCAGACAAGGGGCCTACGATAGAAATGATGGCACTTTTCGACGTGAAAGAAAACTTAGGCCCCCAGATTCATGATGTCGGTTTGGTGGAGGGTTTTAGCCCTACAAATGCAACCAGAGTCCTGGTTGATGGCAGCTTGCGTCAATGAATAATCTTGATCCATACGGAATTTCAGGTGGCGTCCGGGAGCTGAGTGCCTTAGGGCCGGGACACAAAAAGTGTCCGTTTTCTCTGAGAAAGAGAACTCTGCCCCCCAGTTTCTTGATGTCAGTTTGGAGGAGGGTTTTGGCCCTGCAAGGGCAGCCAGGGTCCATCTTGGTAGCAGCTTGGGTCTGCGAGGAATCTTAGTCCATGCGGAATTTCAGCATGCGGCTGTCAACTCCCAGATATGTGGCCTTCGATACAAAAAATGGCGCTTTTCCATGTGAAAGAAAAGTCAGTCCCCCAGATGCATGATGCCAGTTTTTAGGAGGCATTTAGCCCTACAATTGCAGCCAGAGTTCTAGTTGATGGCAGCCTCTGTCTGGGAAGGACCTTGATCCATGTGGCATTTCAGGTGGCGTTTGGGAGCACAGTGCGTTAGGGCTGGAACACAAAAAGTGCCCGTTTTCTCTGAGAAAGAGAACTTTGCCACTCAGTTTCTTGATGTCAGTTTGGAGGAGGGTTTTGGCCCTGCAAGGGCAGCCAGGGTCCTTGTCGGTGGCAGCTTGGGTCTGCGAGGAATCTTAATCCATACGGAATTTGAAGAGGCAGCAGGGAGCACAGTGCCTTAGGGCCGGGACACAAAAAGTGTCCCTTTTCTCTGAGGAAGAGAGCTCTGGCCCCCAGTTTCTTGATGGAAGTTTGGAGGAGGATTTTGGCCCTGCAAGGGCAGCCAGGGTCCTTTTTGGTGGCAGCTTGGTTCTGCAAGGAGTCTTAATCCATGGCGAATTTCAGCATGCGGCTGTCGACTCCCAGATATGTGGCCTTTGATGCAAACAATGGCACTTTTCCATGTGAAAGAAAACTCAGTCCCCCAGATCCATGATGCCAGTTTTTAGGAGGCATTTAGCCCTACAATTGCAGTCACAATTCTAGTTGATGGCAGCTTGGGTCTGGGAAGGATCTTGAT
>JAVTVJ010005524.1:0-10182 GCA_034509425.1 Eopsaltria australis
CCCAATTCCTGATCCCAAACCCCTCTGTCCCCCAGGAGAGCCTCGGGATCCCACTGTGGGACCTCTGGGAGCTCTGACCTGACCCCAAATCCCTCTTTCCCCCAGGAGAGCCTCTGGAATCTCTCTGGACACCCCAACCTGTCCCAATCCTGATCCCAATCCCCTCTTTCCCCCAGGAGAGCCTCTGGAATCTCTCTGGACACCCCAGCCTGTCCCAATCCTGACCCCAATCCCCTCTGTCCCCCAGGAGAGCCTCGGGATCCCATTGGGGAGATCTTTGGTCTGAGTTTTGGGGTCTGACTCCTGCTTTTTGTCAGGAAAATTTCCAGATCCCACTGTGGGACCTCTGGGAGCTCTGAGCTGGTTCTGACTCCTTCTTTTCCCAGGAAATGACCCTCAAGGCTCCCAAATCCTGACCCCAATCCCCTCTTTTCCCCCAGGAGAGCCTGCAGCCCCGGCGCGCCCCCCACCCTCGGCGCGTGCAGGCGTGCGACCGCGCCCTGCGCTCCTGCGTGCAGCAGCTGGCCCAGCCCGGGGGGCAGCCGGCCCACGCCTCCCTCCTGCTGGCCCTGACCCTCGAGGCCACCCAGGGCCGGGGAATGTCCCTGGAGGGGCTCACTCCTGATCCCAAATCCCTCCTTTTTCCAAGGAAAACCCCGGGATGCTGTTGGGGAGATCTTTGGAGGGGTCTGGGCTGGGGTTTGGGGTCTGACTCCTGCTTTGTGTCAGGAAAATTTCCAGATCCCACTGTGGGAGCTCTGGAAGGTTCTGAGCTCATCCCAAACCCCTCTTTACCCATAAAACAACCCTGGAGTGTCCCAATCCTGACCCCAAACCCCTCTTTTTCCAAGGAAAACCCCAGGATCCCATTGGGGAGATCTTTGGAGGGTTCTGGGCTGGGGTTTGGGGTCTGACTCCTGCTTTTTGTCAGGAAAACTTCTGGATCTTTCTGGATCCCTCTGGACACCCCAGCCTGTCCCAATCCTGATCCCAATCCCCTCTTTCCCCCAGGAGAGCCTCAGGATCCCACTGTGGGACCTCTGGGAGCTCTGACCTGACCCCAAATCCCTCTTTCCCCCAGGAGAGCCTCAGGATCCCACTGTGGGACCTCTGGGAGCTCTGACCTGACCCCAAATCCCTCTTTCCCCCAGGAGAGCCTGCAGCCCCGGCGCGCCCCCCACCCTCGGCGCGTGCAGGCGTGCGACCGCGCCCTGCGCTCCTGCGTGCAGCAGCTGGCCCAGCCCGGGGGGCAGCCGGCCCACGCCTCCCTCCTGCTGGCCCTGACCCTCGAGGCCACCCAGGGCCGGGGAATGTCCCTGGAGGGGCTCATTCCTGATCCCAAATCCCTCCTTTTTCCAAGGAAAACCCCGGGATGCTGTTGGGGAGATCTTTGGAGGGGTCTGGGCTGGGGTTTGGGGTCTGACTCCTGCTTTGTGTCAGGAAAACTTCTGGATCTTTCTGGATCCCTCTGGATCCTCCTGGCTCAGTCCTGTTCTGATCCCAAATCCCTCTTTTCCCCAGGAGAGCCTCGGGATCCCATTGGGGAGATCTTTGGGGGCTTCTGGGCTGGGGTTTGGGGTCTGACTCCTGCTTTTTGTCAGGAAAACTTCCAGATCCCACTGTGGGACCTCTGGGAGCTCTGAGCTGGTTCTGACTCCTTCTTTTCCCAGGAAATGACCCTCAAGGCTCCCAATCCTGATCCCAATCCCCTCTGTCCCCCAGGAGAGCCTCGGGATCCCACTGTGGGACCTCTGGGAGCTCTGACCTGACCCCAATCCCCTCTGTCCCCCAGGAGAGCCTCTGGAATCTCTCCAGACACCCCAACCTGTCCCAATCCTGATCCCAAATCCCTCTTTCCCCCAGGAGAGCCTCTGGAATCTCTCTGGACACCCCAACCTGTCCCAATCCTGACCCCAAACCCCTCTGTCCCCCAGGAGAGCCTTGGGATCCTACCGTGGGACCTCTGGGGGGTTCTGAGCTGGTTCTGACTCCTTCTTTTCCCAGGAAATGACCCTCAAGGCTCCCAATTCTTGACCCCAATCCCCTCTTTTCCCCCAGGAGAGCCTCTGGAATCTCTCTGGACACCCCAGCCTGTCCCAATCCTGACCCCAATCCCCTCTGTCCCCCAGGAGAGCCTCAGGATCCCACTGTGGGACCTCTGGAAGGTTCTGAGCTCATCCCAAACCCCTCTTTTCCCAGGAAGTGACCCTCAAGGCTCCCAAATCCTGACCCCAATCCCCTCTTTTCCCCCAGGAGAGCCTGCAGCCCCGGCGCGCCCCCCACCCTCGGCGCGTGCAGGCGTGCGACCGCGCCCTGCGCTGCTGCGTGCAGCAGCTGGCCCAGCCCGGGGGGCAGCCGGCCCACGCCTCCCTCCTGCTGGCCCTGACCCTCGAGGCCACCCAGGGCCGGGGAATGTCCCTGGAGGGGCTCACTCCTGATCCCAAATCCCTCCTTTTTCCAAGGAAAACCCCGGGATCCCATTGGGGAGATCTTTGGGGGGGTCTGGGCTGGGGTTTGGGGTCTGACTCCTGCTTTGTGTCAGGAAAACTTCTGGATCTTTCTGGATCCCTCTAGATCCTCCTGGCTCAGTCCTGTTCTGATCCCGAATCCCTCTTTTCCCCAGGAGAGCCTCGGGATCCCATTGGGGAGATCTTTGGGGGCTTCTGGGCTGAGTTTTGGGATCTGACTCCTGCTTTTTGTCAGGAAAACTTCCAGATCCCACTGTGGGACCTCTGGGAGCTCTGAGCTGGTTCTGACTCCATCTTTTCCCAGGAAATGACCCTCAAGGCTCCTAAATCCTGACCCCAATCCCCTCTCTCCCCCAGGAGAGCCTCTGGAATCTCTCCAGACACCCCAACCTGGCCCAATCCTGACCCCAATCCCTCTGTCCCCAGGAGAGCCTCGGGATCCCACTGTGGGACCTCTGAGCTGATCCCAATCCCCTCTCTCCCCCAGGAGAGCCTCTGGAATCTCTCTGGACACCCCAACCTGTCCCAATCCTGACCCCAAACCCCTCTTTTCCCATAAAACGACCCTCAAGGCTCCCAATCCTGACCCCAATCCCTCTTTTCCCCCAGGAGAGCCTGCAGCCCCGGCGCGCCCCCCACCCTCGGCGCGTGCAGGCGTGCGACCGCGCCCTGCGCTGCTGCGTGCAGCAGCTGGCCCAGCCCGGGGGGCAGCCGGCCCACGCCTCCCTCCTGCTGGCCCTGACCCTCGAGGCCACCCACGCCTACCTGCGCCTGGTCCCCGAGCCCCCTCACCTGTACCTGGAGAAGATCCTGTTCCACGCCGTGCGCAACGCCGCGGCCTGGGCCGGGATCCACGCCTGGAGCGCGGCCGAGCTGCTCCGGGAGCGGCTGCGGCGGAGCCGCCGCGACCGCGCCTGGGCCGGCGTCACCGCCAGCGCCTTCGGCCTCCTCTGGCGCTCGGCGGCCTCGCTGGCCGCGCCCGAGCGGCCTCGAGAGGAGGGCAGGGCCCTGCTGACCGCCAGGATCCGCGCCCTGCGCTTCCTGCTGCTGCTGGAACCGCAGGAATGCCGGGAATTGCGGGAATCCCGCCGAGAGTCCTTCCAGCCGCCGTTCTTCACCTCGCCGACGGCGCGGCACGCGGCGGCCGCGCTCTGCGAGGCCCCGGGAGCGCCGTGCCCGCTGGCCGCGGCCGGAGCGCTGCGGGAATTCCTGCTGGACGCCCTGCGGGATGAGATCCCGGCCCCTGCGGATTTGGGGAGTTCCCTGTGTTACCTGGAGCTCACCTTGCAGCGCTGCCGCCACCTGTGCGAGGCGCGGCGGCACCGCCACGCCCTGGAGGCTCTGCGGGACGCCCGCGGCTTTCTGGGAGCTGGGAATTCCTTGGAATCGCCGCTGGAGCTGCTGGAAGCCGGGATCGAGCTGAGCCGGGCGCTGAGCGAGGGCGGTCAAGGCGCGGCTCCGGCGTTGAGGCGAGCGGGAGCGGCGCTAGGGGCGGAATGTTCCGGAAGGATCCGGCGGGTGCTGCTGGAATGCTCCCAGTTTGTACTGGGCCTGCTGGGGGAGGGGCTCAGGAAGGGCCAGGAGCTGCTCCTGGGATTCCCGGAGCTTCCCGGGATCTGCGGATTCTGCCTGGGACACGCGCGGGCCCTGCAGGGGCTGCTGGAGCAGGTGAGGAGCGGAGCCGGGAGTTTTTGGGATTGCCTGGAATTCCTGGGGGTTGCTGCGGGGGGGGCATGGGAGTGGCAGAAGCTCCTGGAGCTCAGGAATTCCCAAATCCCAGATTTTCCATCCCAGCAGCAGCTCCTGGAGCTCAGGAATTCCCAAATCCCGGTTTTTCCATTCCCAGATCCATCCCCATCCCAGCAGAAGCTCCTGGAGTTCCTCAAATCCCGTTTTTCCCATTCCCAGCTCCACCCCACATTCCCAAATCCTGTTTTTCCTGTTCCCAGTCCCCTTTTCCCCATTCCCAATCCCATTTCCCCATTCCCAATCCCATTTCCCCATTCCCAATCCCATTTCCCCATTCCCAATCCCATTTTCCCCATTCCCAATCCCCTTTCCCCATTCCCAATCCCCTTTCCCCATTCCCAATCCCATTTTCCCCATTCCCAATCCCATTTCCCCATTCCCAATCCCATTTTCTCCATTCCCAATCCCATTTCCCCATTCCCAATCCCCTTTTCCCCATTCCCAATCCCATTTTTCCCCATTCCCAATCCCCTTTCCCGATTCCAATCCCATTTTGGCCCATTCCAATCCCATTTTCCCATTCCCAATCCCATTTCCCCATTCCCAATCCTTTCCATTCCGCATTTTCCCCATTCCCATCCCTTTTTCCCCATTCCCAATCCCCATTTCCCCATTCCCAATCCATTCCAATCCCTTTCCCCATTCCAATCCCTTTCCCATTCGAATCCCCTTTCCCATTCCATGCCCTTTCCCCATTCCCAATCCCCTTTCCCCATTCCCAATCCCATTTTTCCATTCCAATCCCATTTTCCCCCAATCCATTTTCCCCGTTCCCAATCCCATTTTCCCGTTCCCAATCCCATTTTCCCCATTCGAAATCCATTTCCCCATTCCCAATCCGCATTTCCCCATCCATTTCCCCTTCCAATCCATTTCCCCCATTCCCAATCCCATTTCCCATTCCCAATCCCATTTCCCCATTCCCAATCCCCCAATCCCATTTTCCCCATTCCCATCCATTTCCCCATTCCCAATCCCCTTTTCCCGCCATTCCCATCCCCTTTTCCCCCATTCCCAATCCCTTTTCCCCCATTCCCAATCCCCTTTCCCCATTCCCAATCCCATTTCCCCATTCCCAATCCCATTTCCCCAATCCCCTTTTCCCCATTCCCAATCCCATTTCCCCATTCCCAATCCCCTTTTCCCCATTCCCAATCCCCTTTTCCCATTCCCAATCCCATTTCCCCCATTCCCAATCCCATTTTTCCCATTCCCAATCCCATTTTTCCCACTCCAGGTCCCTCCCAGCTCCATCCAGGATCAGGTGCAGGTGAAGCAGCTGCTCTTCCACGGCCTCCAGCTCTTCTCCAACGCCATCCATGAGATATTCCAGAGGTGCCAGGTACCCTGGGAACGCATCCCGAGGGATTCGGGGCTGGAATTTGGGATTGAGACACCCTGGGAATGGATCCCGAGGGATTTGGGGCTGGAATTTGGGATTGAGACACCCTGGGAATGGATCCTGAGGGATTCGGGGCTGGAATTTGGGATTGAGACACCCTGGAAATGGATCCTGAGGGATTCGGGGCTGGAATTTGGGATTGAGACGCCCCAGGAATGGATCCCGAGGGATTCGGGGCTGGAATTTGGGATTGAGACACCCTGGGAATGGATCCTGAGGGATTCGGGGCTGGAATTTGGGATTGAGACACCCTGGAAATGGATCCTGAGGGATTCGGGGCTGGAATTTGGGATTGAGACACCCCAGGAATAGATCCCAAGGGATTTGGGGCTGGAATTTGGGATGGAGCCACTCTGGGAATGGATCCCAAGGGATTCGGGGCTGGAATTTGGGGAATTTCCCATGGAATTTGGGGCTGGAGCCAACCCAGGAAGGGATCCTGAGGGATTTGGAGCTGGAATTTGGGGATTGAGACACCCCAGGAGCAGATCCTGAGGAATTTGGGGTGGGAATTTGGGGCTGGAGCCACTCTGGGGGTTTCTCCCATTGCATTTGGGGCTGGAATTCCAGGATTTGTGTCCCCTGAGGGATTTGGGGTGGGAATTTCGGGATTGTGTCCCCTGTGTGTCCGTGTCCCTGTGACCCCATTGTCCCCATTGTCCCCCGTGTGTCCCTGTCCCCGTGTGTCCCCCGTGTGTCTGTGTCCCTGTCCCCTGTCACCCCATTGTCCCCTGTGTCCCCCGTGTGTCCCTGTCCCTGTGACCCCACTGTCCCCATTGTCCCCCGTGTGTCCCTGTCCCCTGTGACCCCATTGTCCCCCGTGTGTCCCTGTCCCTGTGACCCCACTGTCCCCATTGTCCCCCGTGTGTCCCTGTCCCCTGTGTCGCCGTGTGTCCCGTGTGTCCTGTCCCCTGTTGTCGTCCACTGTGCCCCTTTGTCCCGCACTGTCCCTTGTCCCCCGTGTGTCCCCCGTGTGTCCCTGGTCCCCTGTGACCGCCACTGTCCCCCCTCTAGACCCTCCGTGTGGCCCGGAGCTGGCGCCGCTGTCCCCGCGCTGTGTCTGCTGTACCCCATTGTCCCCCTGTGTCCCCCGTGTGTCCCGTCGCCCGTGTGACCACTGTCCCCATGTCCGCCCGTGTGTCCCTGTCCCTGTGACCCCTGTCCCATTGTCCTGTGTCCGCCCGTGTGTCCCCTGTGTCGTGTTGTCCGCCTGTGTCCCACTGTGTCCGCCCGTGTGTGCCCTCCCTGTGACCCCACTGTCCCCCGTGTGTCCCTGTCCCCTGTGACCCCACTGTCCCCATTGTCCCCCGTGTGTCCCTGTGACCCCATTGTCCCCCGTGTGTCCCTGTCCCTGTGACCCCACTGTCCCCCCTTAGCCCTCCGTGTGGCCGGAGCTGGCGCCGCTGTCCCCGCGCTGTGTCCTCGCTGTCACCCCATTGTCCCCTGTGTCCCCCGTGTGTCCCTGTCCCCTGTGACCCCATTGTCCCCTGTGACCCCACTGTCCCCCCTTAGCCCCCAGTGTGGCCGGAGCTGGCGCCGCTGTCCCCGCGCTGTGTCCTCGCTGTCACCTGGATGCTGCAGGGGCTGCAGGGGCTGCCCGAGCCCCACAGGGACAGGCTGCTCGATGTCACCGGTCAGTGCCACCACCCCAGGGTGCCCAGTGCCACCGCACTGGCCCCAGGGTCCCCAGTGCCATCCCAGGGTCCCCAGTGCCACCCCAGGGTCCCCAGTGCCACCTCCTGTCCCTGGCCCCAGTGTCCCCAGTGCCACCCCTGCCTCCTGTCCCCAGTGTCCCCAGTGCCACCCCTGCTTGTTGGCCCCAGTGTCCCCAGTGCCACCCCAGTGTCCCCAGTGCCACCACAATGGCCCCAGTGTCCCCAGTGCCACCCCTGCCTCCTGGCCCCAGTGTCCCCAGTGCCACCTCCTGGCTCCTGTGCCTGTCCCCAGTGCCACCCTTGCCTGCTGGCCCCAGTGTCCCCAGTGTCACCCCTGGGTGCTGTCCCCATCCCCAGTGTCCCCAGTGGTCAGTGCCACCCTGTCCCCAGTGTCCCCAGTGGTCAGTGCCACTCTGTCCCCAGTGTCCCCAGTGGTCAGTGCCACCCTGTCCCCAGTGTCCCCAGTGGTCAGTGCCACTCTGTCCCCAGTGTCCCCAGTGGTCAGTGCCACCCCTGGCTCCTGTCCCCATTGTCCCCAGTGGTCAGTGCCAGCCCTGGGGCTCCTGTCCCCATTGTCCCCATTGTCCCCAGTGGTCAGTGCCACCTCCTGTCCCCATTGTCCCCAGTGGTCAGTGCCACCTCCTGTCCCCATTGTCCCCAGTGGTCAGTGCCACCTCCTGTCCCCATTGTCCCCAGTGGTCAGTGCCACCCAAGGTCTCCGTGTCCCCATCCCAGCTGTCCAGGCGGTCACTCAGTGTCCGGAGTGTCCGGAGCAGCTCAGGACGAGGGGCGGTCACTGCGGTGTCCCCTCCCTGTCCCTGTGGTCACTTTGGCCTCTCCGGACGCAGCTGCGGCCGCGCTGAGGCTGGGCCAGGCCTTCCTGAGCCGGAACCTTCCGGAAGCGGCCGGAGCCGTGTCCGAGCCCCTGTGCCGGACAGTGCTGAGCAGCGGCTGCTACGGCTGGCCTGGAGTGACCACTGAGCGAGTATGGCCACTGGGGATACTGGGAGTACTGGGAGTACTGGGATGGAGACACTGGGGATACTGGGAGTACTGGGGATGTGGAGCTGGAACGTTCCGGAAGCGGCCGGAGCCGTGTCCGAGCCCCTGTGCCGGACAGTGCTGAGCAGAGGGGGCTATGGCTGGCCTGGAGTGACCACTGAGCGGGTACTGGGAGTACTGGGGATACTGGGAGAACTGGGATGGGATACTGGGAACAGCTGTGAAGGCTGAGAGCCACTGGGGATACTGGGGATATTGGGATGGGGATACCGGGAGCCACTGGGGATACTGGGGTAGGGTATGGGGATACTGGGGATACTGGGATGGGACACGGGGGACACTGGGAGCTACTGGGGATACTGGGATAGGCAGGGATTGGTTATGGGGTAACTGGGGAGGCTGGGATCAGCTGGTGATACTGGGCTCACTGGGGACACTGGGATGGGCTCACTGGGGATACTGGGATGGGCTCACTGGGGATACTGGGATGGGCTCACTGGGGATACTGGGATGGGCTCACTGGGGATACTGGGATGGGCTCACTGGTGACACCGGGATCACTGGGGATACTGGGCTCACTGGGGATACTGGGATGGGCTCCCAGGGGATCCTGGGCTTACTGGGGCTACTGGGATGGGCTCACTGGGGATACTGGGATGGGCTCACTGTGGATCCTGGGATGGGCTCCCAGGGGATCCTGGGCTCACTGGGCCATGCTGGGATTCCCAGGATTCCCAGAATTCCCGGTTGTTTTCCCGCAGCTCCAGAGGTGCTTCCGGCTGCAGGTGCAGAGCTGGCGCTGCCGGGGGCGGCCGCAGCGGGCGCTGGACACGGTGACACTGTGGCTGCTGGCCCTGGGGACACATTCCCGGCATTCCCAGGTACTGGGGACACATTCCCAACATTCCCAGGGGTTGGGGACACGGTGACACTGTGGCTGCTGGCCCTGGGGACACATTCCCGGCATTCCCAGGTACTGGGGACATTCCCAGCATTCCCAGCATTCCCAGGGGTTGGGGACACGGTGACACTGTGGCTGCTGGCCCTGGGGACACATTCCCAGGTACTGGGGACATTCCCGACATTCCCAGGGATTGAGGACATTCCCAACATTCCCAGGGGTTGGGGACACGGTGGCACTGTGGCTGCTGGCCCTGGGGACACATTCCCAGGTACTGGGGACATTCCCAACATTCCCAGAATTCCCAGGGGTTGGGGACATTCCCAGCATTCCCAGGGATTGGGAACATTCCCAGCATTCCCAACATTCCCAGCATTCCCAGGGGTTGGGGACACGGTGACACTGTGGCTGCTGGCCCTGGGGACACATTCCCGGCATTCCCAGGTACTGGGGACATTCCCGGCATTCCCAACATTCCCAGGGGTTGGGGACACGGTGGCACTGTGGCTGCTGGCCCTGGGGACACATTCCCAGGTACTGGGGACATTCCCAACATTCCCAGAATTCCCAGGGGTTGGGGACATTCCCAGCATTCCCAGGGATTGGGAACATTCCCAGCATTCCCAACATTCCCAGCATTCCCAGGGGTTGGGGACACGGTGACACTGTGGCTGCTGGCCCTGGGGACACATTCCCGGCATTCCCAGGTACTGGGGACATTCCCGGCATTCCCAACATTCCCAGGGGTTGGGGACACGGTGGCACTGTGGCTGCTGGCCCTGGGGACACATTCCCAGGTACTGGGGACATTCCCAACATTCCCAGAATTCCCAGGGGTTGGGGACATTCCCAGCATTCCCAGGGATTGGGAACATTCCCAGCATTCCCAACATTCCCAGCATTCCCAGGGGTTGGGGACACGGTGACACTGTGGCTGCTGGCCCTGGGGACACATTCCCGGCATTCCCAGGTACTGGGGACATTCCCGGCATTCCCAACATTCCC
>JAVTVJ010005526.1:0-26939 GCA_034509425.1 Eopsaltria australis
CCTGGGTGTCCTGTCCATCCCACAGGGGACACGAGCCTGGCCTGGGTGTCCTGTCCATCCCGGAGGGGACACGAGCCTGGCCTGGGTGTCCTGTCCATCCCACAGGGGACACGAGCCTGGCCTGGGTGTCCTGTCCATCCCGGAGGGGACACGAGCCTGGCCTGGGTGTCCTGTCCATCCCACAGGGGACACGAGCCTGGCCTGGGTGTCCTGTCCATCCCGGAGGGGACACGAGCCTGGCCTGGGTGTCCTGTCCATCCCACAGGGGACACGAGCCTGGCCTGGGTGTCCTGTCCATCCCGGAGGGGACACGAGCCTGGCCTGGGTGTCCTGTCCATCCCACAGGGGACACGAGCCTGGCCTGGGTGTCCTGTCCATCCCGGAGGGGACACGAGCCTGGCCTGGGTGTCCTGTCCATCCCACAGGGGACACGAGCCTGGCCTGGGTGTCCTGTCCATCCCGGAGGGGACACGAGCCTGGCCTGGGTGTCCTGTCCATCCCACAGGGGACACGAGCCTGGCCTGGGTGTCCTGTCCATCCCAGAGGGGACACGAGCCTGGCCTGGGTGTCCTGTCCACCCCACAGCCTGTCCCTGCCTGCTGCTGCTCCTGGCCATGGTGATGTCCATGGAAGCACACACAAACACCCATGGTTATTAACGTGTCCCTACCCACACACTGTGACAATTCCTGCCTCATTTTACAGCTAACCCCTCTCCTTGGATTCTTTTGCTACTTTGGGCAGGGGGAAGGTTTAAAATACCAAATCCTGCATTTCCTACAGGAACCAATAAATACCTGGAATTCAGATCCCAGAGTTTTGATGCCATGGCATCACCTCCCTTCCACCAGCTGCCACGAGCATTCCCATGTTTGTCCCCATGCGTGGGGGGCAGATCAGGACAGGCATCCAGCATTCAGTCACTTCCATGGAAAACTGCTGCCTCGGGAAACCCTTCCCCAATCCCCATCAGCGCTGCTGCTCAGTCTGGGAGCACCTTGTGTCTGCCAGCCAAAACGAGGGAGTTCCAAGCAAGAACATCTCTTCATTCCATTACCAACATTCCCACTGCATACCTGTAATTGAGTTTCTCCAATCAATCCACTGGGATTCCCGAGCCACGGCGCTGGGAGAGACACAGGAGGCACCTGGAGCAGCCTGGCCACCCGCAGGCTGAGGAACAGCAGCAGCTCCTGCCCCAGCAGCTCCTGCACGCACAGCACCTCCCAGAGCTGCTGCTCCAGCCCTGCAGAGCCCTCACACACCCAGGGTTTCCCCTCGGGCACAGAATTCCTCCTGCTCCCAGAGCCTGGGACGCTCGGCCTGGCGTTCTTACGCTTCCAAAGCAAGAATTCCAACGGTTCAGGGTTTTCCACGGGCACATTCCTGGGGCTTGGATCTGCTCCGCCTCGGGGCAAGGACCGAGCAAGCCTGAGCACAGCACGAGAGCAGCAGTTTGGGAGAAGTCCAGAACAATTCCACGGCTGAATCCAAACTGTTGGATTCACCAGCAGTGCCAAACCCCAGGAAGGACGAGCCCAGTTTTAGCAGGACAAGCCCTGCAGGCAGAAGGAAGAGGCTCCAACATTCCCCACGGAGCATCTGCTGGAATGAGCAGCTGAACAGCCCGGCAGGAAACAACCTCAGCCTGGACTCTGCCATCCACAGGAACGGGAGACACCACGAGACCCTGGGAACGGGGCTCCACACAGCACAGAGAGCTGGACATCTCCACAGCCAGAGACAGGAACCCCGAGGGAACTGGGGCAGCCAAGGGCCCATCCACAGCCAGGGCCTGCCCAAGCAGCCTTTGAGGCTGCCCCTGCTGCCATGGCACAAAACCACAGCTGCCTCTCAAACAGCCCCGTCAGGGAAGCTCCCAGGGCTGCCAGTCCCAACGGCCCTTCCACACACTCCGCTCCCTTTTGCCTCCAAAGACAAACATTTGAAACCCTCTGGAGCTTTGTTTTGCCCTTCTTTAGGCCACACCTCAAACGCCTGAGCTGTCGGTCCTTGCCCAGCACCAGCACAATGACCACTGCCCACTGCCCTGGCTGATGCTCTGTGTCTAGGAGTGCCCCACAGGAAATGCTGCGTTGTTACTCTGAACTTGGTTTAGACATTTTAAGGCTGGAGAAGCCAAGGATTTTCTTGCCACTGCACTGCACTTCCAAGGTGACTTGAAAACCAGGAAGCTGGGCACCAGCCTGAAGAAATGACACTAATTCAGACTTGTCACCACCTGAGTCCTCAGCTCAATCGCTTCATCTTCCTCAAGAGATGAAGATGTTCAGGTCAGCAAAGGCAGCTCCCATCCACACGGGAATTAAACAGAATTGTGGAAGGGGGAACACCACAAACCTGATTTCCAAAGCCCTCATTCTGCTGCAGCACATGCCAAAGCACCAACCTGATTGTGCAGGTCACCCTTAAATACAATGAACTGCAACCAATGGCAGAATGGCCCCTGAAGCCAGCCCAAAGCCCTCCGAGCCCGGGGACACGGCTGGATATGCACACACCACAGCAGGACGGGAACACCTGAATGCCCAAAAAACATTCAAATGCTTCAGAAAGTCCTGCTGCACTTCAATCTGCTGAAAGCCTGGGGCTGGATCCCTAAGGAAAACACTCCTAATCCAGGGATGAAACTCTACCAGCTGCACGCCAGAGCCCTCCGCAGGAAGCGCCCCCTGGAAGGCTGCCAGGGACAGAGGTTGTGCAACACCCGGGAAGGCTTCGGGAAGAGCCTTCCCAAACTCGTGTGGCCAAGTGCACCCAGAAGTGCAGCTGCTGAGCTACAGACAGAGGCAGGCCCGGGCTGGGGCACAGGACAGCCTCGGCCACCCCGGCTGCACTTTACCTTTCTCTTTGACCAGGTCCTTCAGCGACTGCCACTTGACGTCGAAGGGGATGTTGGTGATGAAGGCTCGGTACCTCTTGGCGGGGTTGGCGTAGGGCTCGAAGCGGTTCCCTCCCCTCTTCATCCCCTTCTCCTTCTTCTTCTCGTTGGGGGTCGGACGCTCGCCTTCGCTGCGAGGGAGAGAATCCCTGTGAGCCCCCGGGGATGGAGCAGAGCCACCACCTCCACGTGGGACAGGAGCAAAGCCTGAACCCCTGAACCCCGGAGGAGCTCGGGCTGCAAGGGACCCCAAAGCCCATCCCATCCTGAAAGGAAAAGACAAACCAAGGGAACTAAAGGTTTCAGCCCCAGTCTTACATAATTCCCTTCACTAATCCAATTAACGTCTTTGTTCACTCAGTGCTGGGGAAGATGAACCAGCACGTCTTGAGGAGGAGTTCAGAACACAACAGGAAAAGAAGCTGAACTTCCTACAATCGCTGTCCTGAGCTCTTCCCAACTTAGCACCTGTGCAGCCCTGCAAATTCCAGGCCAGAAATCCCAGCTCCATCCCTTCAGGACCATTTCAGTCCCTGAGCAGACACAACAGCCTGCAGGGAAAAAGGAAATGAAGAATGCAGAAGGTTTTTATCTGAGTGTGTTCCCTGCCTTCATCACCCAGCAGCCAAAGCTTCCCCAGACACAGGGATGGGAATTTTCCAACCTTTCCCTCACTCAATTTTTCAAAGCTTCTTGATTCATGAAGTAATTAAAACTCCAAAATTAGAACTGAAATAGGACAATCTTTCTTGCACCTTCATTTCTGTTTGGTTGATGAAGTAACACAAAATGCAGCAGTTTTGTTAAAAGCTGCACTCAGATTTTAATGGCTGTTCCCTTAAGGGGAAATCCTTGGATTTCCCCAAGGACACTGAGGAAACCACAGGAATGCTGGTGCCATCCCTGTGTGAGTGAGAGCTCTGCCACGTGGAGCTGCAAATTCCAAACAGAACCGCACCTGGAGCCACAAACAAATCCCCTGGAGGCATCCCCGATGGAACAGGATCAGGAAAAACTAAACCACAGCAGAGAAATATCTCTGTTTATACTTCCAGGAATAAACTGGAGGCAAACTGCTGATCCCGTGTTCCCGGGAGTGGTGGGAACAGAATCCAGGCTGGGAACATGCTTCCCTGTCCCTGGGAGCAGTGATGCTCCTGCCCCTGCCTGGCTGAAGCTGCACAGTCAATGAAATTGTGCCTGTCAATATTTTACAGCCCAAAGCTCAGCCTGACGGTTCTTTAATGGAAAAAAATATATTAAAATATACGGATCTTGTTCCCCCAAAGTGACACTGGGAAAGCCGAACACGCTCCTGGTCACAGGAAACACAAACTCAAATCCAACAATTCTGGAGGAGAATTCCTGTCTGCAACAGGAATCACAGCACGCCAGGCTCAGCCTGATCCTTATCACCCCGGCATGAAACTGAGCCCAAAAACGCCCTGAGGGAGAAAATTCCTTTCTATCCCATGGATTTAGTACCAAAACCGGCTTTGCCAAGTGCGGAATTTCCACCGAGCACCAACACGAGTTAGTTTAGTGCTGTTCATCCCCACGTTTCCAGAGCCGGAACCGCAGCGCTGCTGATTTTGGTTTAAATTCCTGTAACGTTTCACCGCCACCGGGATTGTGCAACCCCACCCCGGCTCCACCTTAAACTCTCACCCTCGAGGTGTTTGCGCTACTAAATCGGCTCCCGGGTGAATCACCCCCAAAGCGGAGCGCACTCGGCTCCAAACCGAGCAGCAGGGCGAGATAAATGCTGAGAGAAACCAAGTTATTACAACTTACTGACAGCACGAGAAGTAACGCCCTTAAACATCCCCACGCTGCCCCCAGGGAGGCCTGAACTCCCCCAAAACTCAGGGAAGCTTTTCCTGAGGGGCCGTGCATGACCCCAGAGCTCCGTGCCCGCCGCTCCCCGGGCCCAGAGCGCCGGGACCGGGCCCAGAGCGCGGAGGCCGCGGGAGCCCCGGAGGCGCCTCCGGAGCGGCCCCGCCCGGGATCCCCGGAGCGAGCAGCGGCCGCAGCGCCAGGAGCGGCCCCGCACCGGTACCGGTACCGACCCCGCCGGGGCCCGGCCGGGCCCGCCCCGTCCCTCCGCCCTCAGGCCGGGCCCAGGCGCGGGGAGGCCGCACGCGGCCCCTCGGCCCCGCCGGCAGCGCGGCCCCTCACGGCCCCCCTACCTCTTGGGGGGCGGCCCCCCCGCGCCGGCCGCCCCGTTGGGCGCTGGCGGAGCCGCCGCTGCCGCCGCGGCCGCCGCCGGGGGCGGCTCCATTTTCCCGGGGGCGCCTTGCGAGGCCGCGGCCGCCGCCATTTCCCAGCGCGTCCTTTGTGTGGGGAGCGCGGGGCACGACGGGACGGCGCCGCGGGCCGGGCCGCCAGGGGGCGCTGCGCTGCGCGTGCGCGCGAGGGGCGGGAAACGGCGCGTGAGGGGCCGGGAAGCGGCGCGTGAGCCGCCGCGCACGCGCGGTGAGGCGACAGCGCCGCCCGCGCCGGCCGTAATGGCGGGTTTGCGCGGGCGGCCTGCGGCGGCGCCGTGCGGGAGGGGCGGGTGGCACCGGGGTGTGGCGATCTGAGAATGCGCAGGGCTGCGGCCACACGGTGCGGGCGGCGCTGGCGGCGCTGGCGGCAGCGTCTCGTGCGGCTGCCCGCGCTGGCGGGAACAGCGGCTGAGCGCATGGGAGGAGCGCTGTACGGAATGGCGGCAATGGCAACGGCGCGTGCGCACTGCCCCGGTGCCGTACAGCATGGCTGCCATAGCTGCGCATGCGCAGTGGCGTAAGTGAATAAAACCACCACCTGCGAATTCAGGAGGACTCGGAGTCCTCGGTTTTAAGGGAGAAAGTGATACTTTAAGTACAAAACACACTGTCTGCGGGCTGGTGTCCACGTGATGAACATGTGTCATGGGACATCAAGGGAGGCCGGGGTCTACATCCCGTGTAAGGAAGCCGAGTTTCCCCAGCCCCAGCTCGCAGCCCCGGGGCCCCCCTGGCCCCGCCGCACACGGGGACAACGCCCCCCGGGACCCGAGAAGGCTCGGAACCTCTCGTGAAGCCGCGGCTCTCCGGCGGACTCTTGGCTGCGTTGTACAGCATCCCTGGGCGCAGCCCTTTGACAGACAGCTGGATCAGCCAATACCGGGCGAGGAACGGGGAGGCCGCGGCCCGCTCCGCCAATGAGCGGCGAGGGGGCGGGGCCAGACCCGGAAGCGGCGGTCGGCGCGGGGGCGGCAGCGGCGGCACCGGGGATCGGGAGAAGCCGCGGCGATGTCGGAACGGAAAGTGTTGAACGTGAGTTCGCGGGGGAAATCCCCGCCGAGAGGGGGCCGGGGCAGCGCCCCGAGCCGGGCTGAGCCGGGGGAGGGCTGCCCGAGGCCGCTGGGGGGGGTCCCGGTTGGTTCGGGAGTCGCTCAGAATCCCGGGATCGCTGAGGCCCGGAGAGGCCTCCGGGACCGAGTCCCGGCTGTGCCCCATCCCCACCTCGTCACCGGCCCAGAGCACCGAGTGCCGCGTCCAGGCCTTCCTTGGACACCGCCAAGGACACCCCCCAAGGGGATGGGCCCTCCAGAGCTCCCTGGGCAGCTCATTCCAGTGTTTAGCAACTCTTTCCATGAAGGGATTTTCCCAATGTCCCATTTAAACTTCCCCTGAGGCCGTTCCCTCTCATCCTGCCGCTGTTCCCTGCGAGCAGAGCCCGACCCCCGCCTGGCTGCCCCCTCCTGTCAGGGAGCTTGGGGAGTGAGAGGATTCCCAGTGCTCCAGCATTCCCGAATCCGCTCTCTCTCCATAGAAATATTAAATTCGCTGTTTCTCCATAGAAATATTACCCCCCGGACTTTGATCCGGCCAAGATCCCGAAGCTCAAGCTCCCGAAGGACCGGCAGTACGTGGTGAGGCTCATGGCCCCCTTCAACATGAGGTGAGAGTGGCTGTAGGACCACGGGGTCATTCATGGGACCGTGGGTCACTCATGGAATAGGTTGGGTTGGGTTGGGTAGGGATGGGTTTAGTTTAGTTGAGTTGGGTTGGGTTTGGTTGGGTTGGGTTGGGTTTGGTTGGGTTGGGTTGGGTTTGGTTGGGTTGGGTTTGGTTGGGTTTGGTTGGGTTGGGTTTGGTTGGGTTGGGTTTGGTTGGGTTTGGTTGGGTTGGGTTTGGTTTGGTTGGGTTGGGTTTGGTTGGGTTTGGTTGGGTTTGGTTGAGTTGGGTTGAGTTGGGTTGGGTTGAGTTGGGTTGGGTTGAGTTGGGTTGAGTTGGGTTGGGTTTGGTTTGGTTGGGTTGGGTTGGGTTTTGTTGGGTTGGGTTGGGTTTGGTTGGAAGGATCTCAAATCCCATCCCGTGTCCCAGCGTGCTCCAAGCCCTGTCCAGCCTGGGCTGGAACACCTGGAGGCTGCTGGAGCAGGGAGGAGTTTCCTCAGGAGCCCATCCTCTGGGCTCCGGATGCTGCCACGGGTGGCTCCAGGTGCTCCAGGTGCTCCCATGGCTGGCTCCAGGTGCTCCAGGTGCTCCAGGTGCTGCCATGGCTGGCTCCAGGTGCTCCAGGTGCTCCAGGTGCTCCAGGTGCTGCCCTGGGTGGCTCCAGGTGCTCCAGGTGCTCCAGGTGCCACCAGGCAGGGAAGGGGGGAGGGACAGGGGGAGGTGCTGGGGATTTCCTTCCAGGACCTGAAGGATGGAGAGGGAGCAGTGCCAAGGGCTGGAGGGACAGGACACAGGGAATGGCTTCCCATGGACAGAGGGCAGGGATGGATGGGATTTTGGGAAGGAATTCCTCCCTGGGAGGGGGTGAGGCCCTGGCACAGATTCCCAGAGCAGCTGTGGCTGCCCCTGGATCCCTGGCAGTGCCCAAGGCCAGGCTGGATGGGGCTTGGAGCAGCCTGGCACAGTGGGATCCATCCCTGGTGGCACTGGATGGGATTTAAGGTCCCTCCACCCCAAACCAATCCACAATTCCCTGATTTTGGGTTTGCCACTAAATCTCCAGCAGGCTGTGAGTCACCTGGGCTGTTCCTGGTGGCCATTCCCTGTTTTTTTTTGTGTCCCTCATCCCCCAGGTGCAAGACGTGTGGGGAGTACATCTACAAGGGCAAGAAGTTCAACGCCCGCAAGGAGACGGTGCAGAACGAGGTCTACCTGGGGCTGCCCATCTTCCGCTTCTACATCAAGTGCACGCGGTGCCTGGCTGAGATCACCTTCAAGGTGAGCCTGGCCCCCCAATCCCCCCCTCTCCCTGCCCAGGGTGCATCCCAGGGAAGGGCTGGAGCTGTGCCTGGCCTTGGCATGGGGAGCAGGGAATGGCTTTTCCCCCAGGGGTGGTGGGCGCTGAATTCCCCCCAGGGAATGGGCATGGCCCCGAGGCTGCCAGAGCTGCAGGAGCTTTGGGACAGTGGGATTGGTGCCTTTGGGAACAGTGGGATTGGTGCCTTTGGGACAGTGGGATTGGTGCTTTGGGACAGTGGGATTGGTGGCATTGGACAGTGGGATTGGTGGCATTGGGACAGTGGGATTGGTGCCTTTGGGACAGTGGGATTGGTGCCTTTGGGACAGTGGGATTGGTGCTTTGGGACAGTGGGATTGGTGCCTTTGGGACAGTGGGATTGGTGCTTTGGGACAGTGGGATTGGTGCCTTGGCACAGTGGGGTTGGTGGCATTGGACAGAGGGGTTGGTGGCACTGTCCCATTCAGAGCCTGGAGCTGATGGCACAGTGGGGTTGGTGGCACTGTCCCTTTCAGGGCCTGGGGCTGATGGCACAGTGGGATTGGTGGCATTGTCCCATTCAGAGCCTGGAGCTGATGGTCCCTCCCAGCTCAGGGTATTCCCGGATTCCCTGACTCTCCTGTCCCAGCACGGGCTGAGGTTTCTCTGGATCAGCCCTTCCCTGGCAGTTTTGTTGCTGGCGTGGGTGGCTCTGGAGGTGCTGTGGGCTGGATTCCCACCCCCGTGGTTTCCCTGCTGCTCCCCTCAGACAGACCCCGAGAACACGGATTACACCATGGAGCACGGAGCCACCAGGAACTTCCAGGCAGAGAAGCTCCTGGAGGAGGAGGAGAAGAGGATGCAGAAGGAGAGGGAAGAGGAGGAGCTCAACAATCCCATGAAGGTACAAGGGCTGGAGGAAACCTCTCCTGAGGATGAGGAGGATCCTCTGATGCTTCATCCAGCCTGGGGAGGTGTTGGAGGCTCCTGCCAGGCTCTGCTGCCTCAAATATCCCAACTTATCCCACCCAGGTCCTGGAGAACCGGACCAAGGACTCCAAGCTGGAGATGGAGGTCCTGGAGAACCTGCAGGAGCTGAAGGAGCTCAACCAGCGCCAGGCCAACGTGGATTTCGAGGCCATGCTGAAGCAGTACAAGGAGCTGGAGGAGGAGCAGAGGCGCAAGGAGCAGGAGGAGGACGAGCAGGAGATGAAGTGAGGGGGCTGGAAGGGCTGGGCCTGGGCTGAATTCCCAGGATTTGGGGTGGGATGGGAGGAGATCCCAGTTTGTCGTGGCAAAGTGTTCAGGGAGGTGGAGTGGAAGGTCCCTCCAGCCCAACCAGGCTGAGGTTCTGTGGGATCTGGGCTCTGGGGGGATCCCATCCCTTGGGAAGTGCCCTCACATGGACACAGAGTTTCTGCTTTGGGGTGAAGCTCCAGATCCCGGGGCTGTCACCCCTCAGGCTTGAACCTGACCCCTTAAACCCGCCGGGAAGGTGGATCCCAAGGCACTCCCGGCTCCCCTGGAGCAAGCAGGGCGTGGCAGTGGGATGGATCCAGCTCCAGCTCTCCTCTCTCCCACCAGGGCCATGCTGGAGCAGGCCCAGAGCCGCCGGCTCCTGGTGGATTCCGACTCAGACGAGGAATCGGCAAAACCCCGCCCGAATGCCACGGCCCAAACAAAACCCACGGACATCCTGCAGGAGGTGAGAGGCACGGCCTGCCCAGCCTCTGCCCAGCCCAGACCCTGTGTCCTGGAGCTGTGTGTGCCCGTTGTGTCCCTGCCCTGGGCAACTCCAGGCTCGTGTCACGCCTGAGTGGCTCCCAAAGGCCGTGTCCCTGTGCACTGGGCTGAGAGGAGACAGGGATCACTCGGGGATTTCTGGCTGTGCCTGGTGACAAAGGCAGGAATGGAGCTGCCCCATCCTCCCCTTCCCTCCCCTTCCCTCCCCTTCCCTCCCCTTCCCTCCCCTTCCCTCCCCTTCCCTTCCCTTCCCTTCCCTTCCCTTCCCTTCCCTTCCCTTCCCTTCCCTTCCCTTCCCTTCCCTTCCCTTCCCTCCCCTCCCCTCCCCTCCCCTCCCCTCCCCTCAGCTCTGCTGGTCCCAGTTTCCCATTCCAGTGGGATTTCAGCGCTCTGGGCCGGCCTCTCCCTGGGCTGCGCTTTGGGTTCAGGCAGAACAAAAGAGCTCGCAGAACCCGGCCTGGAGGGAGGGATTATCCCAGCGAGCAGCCCTGCCCTCTCCCACTGTCGATCCCTGCCCCAGCGCCCCGGGGCTGCTGGGCTGGATCAAAGCTGTGGGGCCGGGTTAATCCCAGCCTGTTCCCTGGCCCGGCACTAATCCCTGTGCCCGGGGCACTCGGATTCACTCGGTTCCACGCCTGGGCCACCTGCAGGCACCCGGGGCTGGCGGGGCTGCTGCAGCCTCCAGGCTGCTCGGTGGCCTTGAAAGGAGCTGGTAAAGCAGAGAGAGGGTGGCTTTCACCCAGGCAGGCAGGGATGGGACACGGGGGAATGGTCTGGAACTGAGTCTGGGGAGGGTTGGGTTGGATGTTAAGGAGATCCTGGAACAGGGTGCCCAGGGAAGCTGTGCTGGAAGTGTCCTAGGCCAGGTTGGACGGGGCTTGGAGCAACCTGGGATAGAGAAGGGTTTATTTTTGGGCTTTAAGGTCCTTCCAAGCCAAACCACCCTGGGATTCTTTTCTCAGCATCCCAGGGCCATCCCAAGGCTGGGTTTAGGTCTCAGGCAGTGGGACAGGGGCAGCTTTGCAGTTCCATCCCTGTTTGTCCAGCCTGTACCATCCCTGCCGGGGCAGAACTCCCCCTTGGGCCCCTCTCCTCGTGTCTCTGCCGGTTTTGTCCCCAGTCCCCCCACGTCCCCTCCAAGCTGGAGCCCCCTGACCCCGGCTGTGCCCCGCAGGAGCCGCAGCCCCAGAGCAAGAAGCCGAGGACGGAGAGCTGGGAGCGCAGCGTGGGCAAGCTCAGCACCAGGGCCCAGCTGGCCGGGCTGGTGGCCCGCAGGAAGCCAAAGCCAGAGCCTGCCCTGGAGAACGGGATGGGAACCCGAGAGACCTCGGCCAAGAGCGGTACCTGCCCGGGCTGGGCCCTGGGAGGGCTCTGGCAGCTCCCACGCGGGGTTTGGCTCCGTGCTGGGAGCCTGGGGTGCAGCCCTTGCTGGGCTGGTGTGGGAACAGGGAATTGTCTCCATTTCCAGGAGCTTCCTGGTGGAGGTGAGGCTCCTTCCTGGCTCTAAGCCACGGCCTTGGGGACAGATTGGCAGGGCCAGGAGCTTCAAAACAGCAGATACGGCCCTGGGAACGTCACAACAGCGAGATAGGGATGGAGCAGCAGCAGAATTGCTTTGGTTTGGGGGCTGGTGATAAATCCTGCCAAGCAAACAAGCTGGAAGGCTTTCCAGCACCCCAGGGAGCTGCCCAGCAAGCCACGGGATCCGTGGATTTGGGGAAGGAGATGGATTTGTTCTTGATCCTAAGCCTTTGGCCTCGTGGGTCCCCCTGGCCTGGGGGGATCCCTGGGAAGGGGCAGCTCCTGGAGGTGTCCCCTTTTCCCTGTGCTTCCCCAGCCGCCTGCTCCTGGCTGCTGGGAGGGTCTGTCCAGCCAGGTCGTGCTGAGCAGCTCCAGTCCCAAGGATTGGGGTCTCTGCCGCAGGGCTGTGTGCTGGGAGCCCAGAGCTGCCTCCTCTCTCCCTTTTCAGTGTCTGGAATCTCCTGGGGAGGGAGCAGGGGGGTCCCAGACCTCGGTGCCTCCTGCAGGGGTGGGACAGGGAGGCTGCAGCCGAGGGGTGCAGGAGCTCTGTGTCCCCTGGCCGATCCTCCCTGGCCCCGGGGTGCAGGAGCTCCGTGTCCCCCTGGCCGATCCTCCCCGGCCCCGGGGTGCAGGAGCTCCGTGTCCCCCTGGCTGATCCTCCCCGGCCCCGGGGTGCAGGAGCTCCGTGTCCCCCTGGCCGATCCTCCCCAGCCCCGGGGTGCAGGAGCTCTGTGTCCCCCTGGCCGATCCTCCCTGGCCCCGGGGTGCAGGAGCTCTGTGGGGTGCAGGAGCTCCGTGTCCCCCTGGCCGATCCTCCCTGGCCCCGGGGTGCAGGAGCTCTGTGTCCCCTGGCCGATCCTCCCTGGCCCCGGCTCTGAGCAGGCAGCCAGGCTGGGGTTTCCACGCTGGGCTTTGCCCTCCCTGGGGAGGCTGGACCTGACCAGATCCTCTCCCTCTGCCTCCTGTTCCAGGCTCGGCTCCAGCAGCAGCAGCAGCCACGTCCTCCCTGGGCTTGCTGGGAGCCTACTCGGACAGCGAGGACAGCGCCAGCGACTGAGGGGCCAGCGGGGCAGGGAGCAGGGAGGGGACTGTCCCCACTGCCTGCTGCTCCTGGAGCCCCACGAGGAGTTGGAAGCACAGCCAGGGCCCGGGGGATCCAGGCCACTGCTGTTCCCACATCCAGCAGCACCGGGGGGGAGCACCAGGTGTTCTCCCTGCAGCAGGAACGCTGGGGGAGGCCCCAGCAGTGTCCGCTGTGTCCCAGCCCTGCTCCCAGGATGTGTTTGGAAGTGCCAGGGCTGGACAGGGCTCTGGTGTGTCCATTCTGGGGGTGCCACTGCCCTCACCCCCCCAGTGACCATCCCCAGGTGGGGTTTGGGGTGCCCTGACCGCCCCCTCCCAGCAGGAAGGGACCTTGGAGCTGTCCTTCCCATGGGATGCAGGAGAAGGTGGGCACTCAGCCCCCCTCCTTCACTTCACCACCAGCTGTTTGTGTCCCGGGGTGTTTCAGATCCCACCTTTGCACAGACCAGGGGGGGCTCATCCAGCCCCGCCCTGCGGGGACAGGGTTGTCCTGCCACCAGCAGCCCCCCCCGATGTCCCCAGGAGCTCGGGGACAAACCCCTCCCTGCCATCCGAGCCTGCTGGGCTCCAGCAGCCACCACTCCGGAATAAATGGGATCTGGCAGAGGCAGTTGCTTCATCATCTTCCAGAGAGTGATTTGTGCGTGGGCACTGTCGGGTCCTGCCCCAGGGACCCCCACCCCGGTGACAGGGACACCCCACGTGCCACCCACCACAACTGGGGCTCTCCTCACCCGTGGCTGTGAGCTTCCCCCTCATCAAGGCACTCGCCTCTAATTGCTGAGCAGCCTCTGGCTAATTAACCCCCTCACAGAGGGGCTGGAGGGAGGGGGGCCCGGGGGGGCTCTGGGGTATCAGGGAGAGCTGGGCAGAAGGGCAGCCCCCCCATCCCAATTAGCATTCCGTGCACATGCCTTAATTAGCCTCTTCAAATATTAATGCTGGGCACTGGGCTCAGCCCGGGGCTTGGGGGGCGTGAGGGGGGGTCTCTGGCCGTGTCCTCCCAGATGTGGCCTCCCGCCCCCCAGCTGTCACCACCTCCTGGCACCAGGTGGGACCCCCGAGAGGGACCCCGGAGAGGGAGGGACCTTTGTTCTGGGGACAGACAATGCCAGCAGGGGACTCGGGTTCCCAATCTCCTACCCCCACTGTGGTGTCTGTCCCCCAAACCCCGGGCAGAGGGGGAGCAGAGCCCCCCGTGCCCCCCAGGACGAGCTCCCCAGGGGTGGGGGACAGAGCTGGGGGGCTCCTTGTTCCCTCAAACCCCCGCACCCCTCCAGCCCCCGGGACAGCCCCCAGGACCCCGTGGGGGGATCCCATCGCCGGGATCTGGGGGTCCCGGTGACCACCCCTTCTCCCGCCGGCACACGGGGAGGGGCCGCCCCGGTGTCACTTGGGGGTCCCGGTGTCCCCGCCACTCGCGGGGGGATAACCCATCCCCTCCCGGGGCTCCCCCGTGGGGTCCCGCCGTGTCGCCCTCGTTGTCCCTGCCGGTGTCCCCTCGGTGGTCTCGCCCCCCCGCCCGGTGCCGGTGCCCCCGGCGAGGCGGGCGCGGGGGGGGATCGGGGGCTCCGGTCCGCGCCGCGCGCGGCGGCGGCGACACAAAGCGGCTCCGGCTCCGGCGGCGGCGGCGGCGGCGGCGGGGGGGTCCCGGCGGGTCCCGGAGCCGCTGGGTCCCGGCGGTCCCGGTGCCGCTCCCCGCCATGGCCAAGTGGCTCCGGGAGTACCTGGGCCGGGGGGCGCGGCGCTCCCCCCCGCGCCCGCCCCAGCCCGACTACAGCGGCCCCGGGGGCCCCCCCGCCGCCGCCCCCGGCGCTGCCCTCCGCGGCCCCGCCGCCTCCCCGCGCCACCGCCTCGTGCGGGTGGGGACCGGGGGGCCGGGGGGCGGCCCCCGCCGCCTGCAGCAGGTACGGGCGGGGGGCACCGGGCGGGCACCGGGCGGGAGCCGGAGCCGAGCGCCGGGAGCGGGGAGGGCGGCGGAGGGACCGGGGGTGCAGCGGGGCAGCGGGGGGCGGGCTGGGCAAGGGAAGCGGGGGGCACGGGGGGCGCCGGGAGCACCGGGAGCACCGGGAGCGGGAGGAGAGGGGGGCTCGGGAAGGTGCGAGTGGGGCAGCGGAGAGAGCGGGGGAGCGGCGAGTGCGGGGGTCTCGGGACCGGAGGGGATGGGGGGAGATGGGGAGCGGGGGTGGGGACCGAGAGCGGCCGGGAACAAGGACCGGGAGAGCGGGAACGGGGAACCGAGGAGGGCCAAGGGGTCGGGGGGGCAGTGGGGCACCCGGGGAGGACCTGGGGGCACTGGGAGAGGGAACTGGGGGGTGGCTGGGCATGGTGGAGTCACTGGGAGGGGGGGAAGGGGAGAGGGGCTGGGGGACAAAGGGACCAGGTGGGCGGGAGGGGGGACGGGGCTGAGGACACCCCTGTCGGGGTTTGGGAGCCCGAAGGGTCCCGGGAGGGCACCCAGGGACCGGGGGGCTGCAGGGGGGGCAGTGGGGGTCCCGTCCCACTCGGAGCCCCCCGCAGGGCCCAGGTGAGAGCGAGTACTCGGAGCCCTTCGAGGGGGAGCAGGACCCGGCGCCCGAGGGCGGCTGCGACGAGGAGGCCACAGGTGGGTGACACCCCGAGCACCCCCAGCGCCCCTCGCGGGGGTCCCGGGCGGCTCCCACCGCCCCGTCCCCGTCCCCAGGGTGCCCGCGGCAGGGCGAGGGCCGCCGGGTGCGGCCGCGCCGGGGTCCCCAGCTCTACGACACCCCCTCCGAGGAGTGGGACACGGCCGGGGACGGCCCGGGGGGGACCCTGGCCCGCGAGAGTCGCCTCCCCCGCGACGACGAGCGCCCGGCCGACGAGTACGACCAGCCCTGGGAGTGGAAGAAGGATCACATCTCACGGGCGTTCGCAGGTGACAGCACCCGCGGGGGCCACCTCAGGGTTCCACGGGTGCCACTCCCGGCTCCCAGCATCCTCCAGTGCCCGTGGGGAGCACCCCGGGGTCCCTCGCCCCATATCCCCCAGTGCCCATGGCTGTCACCCCTGGGACCCCAGCATTCCATGGCCCCCACGGGTACCACCCCAGAACACTCCTGGCCCCAGCAATGGGACACCTTAGTGCTCCTTTGTGGCGTGGCACTGGGAGGAGCCCCCAGCAGCGGGCAGGGTGGGTGACACCCCCTTTGTCCCCGCAGTGCAGTTTGAGAGCCCCGAGCGCTCCCCCAGCCTGTCCCGGCAGCTGCCGCGCTCCCCCCGGGCCCCCGGCGGCCCCAGGCCGGGCTGTCCCCCCAGCCCCAGGCACGTGGACACCTCGCTGCCCCTGGAGAAGCAGGCGTGAGTCTGGGGGGTCCCATGGGGTGGCATCGGCATCCCCGTCACACGTCGAGGCGTGGGGACAAACCCCTGGGGGACAAGGGCCCCCACGGGCGGGTCTTTGTGGGGTCAAGGGTGTCCCGTGGTGTGGCCATGGGCGGGTCCCCATGGGGTGTCGAGAGCCCAATGCCATGGGTGACTCCCCGTGGGGTTGGGTGTCCCATGACAGGTCCTCATGGTGTGGGTGGTCCCTTTGATGGGATTGGGTGCCCCATAGGATGGCTGAGTGCCCCATGGTGTGTTTGGGTGCCCCATGGTGTCATTGGGTGCCCCACGGTGTGTTTGGGTGCCCCACAGTGTGTTTGGGTGCCCCATGGTGTGTTTGGGTGCCCCATGGTGTGGCTGGTTGCCCCATGGTGTGTTTGGGTGCCCCATGGTGTGTTTGGGTGCCCCATGGTGTGTTTGGCTGCCCCACGGTGTGTTTGGGTGCCCCATGGTGTGTTTGGATGCCCCATGGTGTCATTGGGTGCCCCACGGTGTCATTGGGTGCCCCATGGTGTGTTTGGGTACCCCACGGTGTGTTTGGGTGCCCCACGGTGGCTGGGTTTGCCCCATGGTGTGTGGTTGGGTGCCCCACGGTGTGTTTGGGTGCCCCATGGTGTGTTTGGGTGCCCCACGGTGGTTTGGGTGCCCCATGGTGTGTTTGGGTGCCCCATGGTGTCATTGGGTGCCCCACGGTGTGTTTGGGTGCCCCATGGTGTGTTTGGGTGCCCCACGGTGTGTTTGGGTGCCCCATGGTGTGTTTGGGTACCCCATAGGATGGCTGAGTGCCCCATGGTGTGTTTGGGTGCCCCATGGTGTCATTGGATGCCCCATGGTGTGGGTGCCCCTCTCACTCGGTGCCAATCCCTGGCTGACCCCACGATGTGGAAGGTGCCCCATGGCCCAGGAGGTCCCCATGGGGTGTGGGTGGGTCCCCAAGCTGCAGGGGGTGCCCGGCGTTGCTGCGGGGTCCGAGCGGCCGGGAGGGGCCCCCAGGGCCCGGGGGGTGCTGGTGTGACCCCGCTGTGCCCAGGTGGTACCACGGCCCCATCGGGCGCGCGGGTGCCGAGACGCTGCTGGCGCTGTGCCGCGAGGGCAGCTTCCTGGTGCGCGACTGCGAGACCAGCCCCGACGACTACTCGCTGTCCCTCCGGTGAGCTGGGGACACGGGCACAGCCCCGGGGGCACCCGGGCCGCGGGGGGGCCGGGCTGTGGGTGTGGGGCTGTATCCGGGTGCTGGCGTGTCCGGGTGTCCCAGCACCTGTGGGGATGTGCTGGCACCTCCCCATGCTGGGGACAGGCTGGAGGTGACCCGGGACCCCTCGCTTGGGGTAGGGGCTCAACGAAGTGCCACCCCCTGCCCCTGCTCTGGATGGGGTGCCCATCTCTGTCCTCATCCCCACTGCTGTCCACATCCGTGCCCCAGTCCCCGTCCCAGCCCTATTCCCATTCCCATTCCCATCCCAGGTGTCCCCATTCCTCTCCTTGTCCACTTCCCTGTCCCAGCCTCCATCCTCCTCCCCATCCCTGTCCCCACCCTCATCCCTGTCCCCATCCCCACCTTCTCCCCCTCCCCTCCCATCCCATCGCCATCCCATGGCCGCTCCCGTGCCTCATTTCCCACCCGTCCTGTCCCGCAGGAGCAGCCAGGGTTTCGTGCACGTGAAGCTGACGCGGACCCGGGAGCAGCACTTCACCCTGGGCCGGGCCGGGGCCGCCTTCCCGTCCGTGCCGGCGGCCGTGGGGCACTACACGGCCCGGGCGCTGCCCGTGCGCGGTGCCCGCCACCTGTCCCTGCTCTACCCGGTGGCCGTGCAGCCCCTGTGAGCCCGGGACCCCCGCCCGGGACCCCCGCCCCATTAAAGCCGCCGTGTCACATCGGGGTGGTGACACTGTGGTGCCTCCGCGGGGGATTTGGGGACGGGGATTTGCGGGGGGAGGGGATTTGGGGAGGAGATTTAGGGCGGAGATGGGGATGTGGATGGGGAGGTTGGGAATGGGGGTTTGGACAGGGATGGGGACAAAGACAGGGAACAGGAATGGGGACAAAGACAGGGAACTGGAATGGGGACAGGGAGGAGAATGGGGTGGGGGATGGGGACAGGAATGGGGACAGAAATGGGTGCCTCTGGTGTGTCTTGGAGCCCAGCTCTGTGGTGTCCCTGGGGAAGGCAGGACAAGGTGGTGGCGCTGCCACCCCTGTCCCTCCCTGGTCTCACGATCCCCAGGATGAGGGGGGGACAGCACAGCCCTCGTGTGCCAGGTGCCACCATGGAACGAGGCCAGGGGACAACAGAGTGGCTTCCCCAGAGCCGGGAGTCGCAGGGGCCGCTGTGGCCCCCCTGGCCCGGTGACCACAAGCTGCCCACGCACAGAGAGGGGGCACAGAGGACGCTGAGGCGGGTGACAGGATGTGCCAAACACCTTTTTGGGGCGGTTTCCTGAGGAAGGGCAGAGCTGGGGGAGGGTGTGAGGCACAGCCGGGCACGGTCAGGGCTGGGGGGGCGCAGGGGGGGCTCATGCCCGCCGCAGCTGCTGCTGGACCAGGTTGTTCTTCAGCTCGGGGAGCGGCGGTGGCTTTGAGGGGTCCCGCGCCGGGAGAGGCACCACGTTCTCGTAGATGGCCGAGTCCGGGCGGACAGCGGCTGCTGGGGGTCACTTCTGTCAGCCGGGACCCCCGGGGGACACGCGGGGTGCCTGGAGGAGGGGAGGGCGGGGGGACACGCGGGCAGGTTCGGGCACGGGGGCGTTTGGGTGCGGGGGAGGGGGTGAGGAGAGGGGTGAGGAGTATTTGGGGGGGGCAGAAGGGGACGGGGTATTTGGTGACAGGTATTTGGGGAGGGGACATTTGGGGAGGGGGTCTTTGAGAACGGGAACTCGGGAACGGAATTTGGGGAGGAGATATTGGGGGACAGGGTTACCTGGGCTCCTGTGACAGCAGCGGCAGCCCAGGAGGGTCACCCCCAGGAGGAGGGTGCTGCCCCCCAGGCCCCCCAGGAGCCCCCAGAGCAGCGCTGCGAGCACAGACAGCCGGGGTCACTCCGGCGCCGGGGACACCGGACACACCCCCGCCGGTGGAGGGGACAGAGGGGACAGCAGAGACACAATTACCTGCCTGATGTCCTCCAGCAGCTGCTGCTGTGAGGGAAAAGCAGTCAGAGATGTGCCTGTCCCTGTCCCCGTCCCTGTCCCTGTCCCTGTCCCTGTCCCTGTCCCCGTCCCTGTCCCTGTCCCTGTCCCTGTCCCTGTCCCCGTCCCTGTCCCTGTCCCTGTCCCTGTCCCTGTCCCTGTCCCCGTCCCTGTCCCTCCTCACTGTGGCCACCCCTAAACCCCCAGGAATCGCCTCCAAGGGACCCCACCCACCCTGCTGGTGACCTCACCAAACCCCTCAGTGACCCGCCAAGCCCCCCGGCGGTGTCACCTCCCCGGTCCCCCTGTCCCCACCCCGCGGGCCATGCCCGGCAGTACCGGCGGTGACGCGGAGCTCGGTGCCGTTGCCGGTGGCGGTGTCGCGGCGCGGGATCTCGAGGGTCACCTGGCAGAGGTAGCGCCCGCTGTGGTTCCCCTGCACCTGCGGGAGGCTGAGGGTGGCCCGGGGGGGGTGCCAGGCCAGCTGGACCCCGGGGACACCGGGGGAGCAGGGGGACAGGGGCCGGGGCTTGGCAAGGTCCAGGCGGGTGGCACAGAGCGCCCCGAGCCCCGCGTCTGTCACCCACTCCATGCGCAGCAGGGCCCCGCTCTCGGCCACCTCCACCTGGCACCCCAGGGCCACCGTGTCACCTGCTGTCACCTGCAGCTCGCCTGGGTCCTGGATCACCTGCAGGGCACGCGCTGTGGGGACAGCCCCGGGGTCACGGGGGGACGGCACCCCCAACCCTGGCGGTGCCCAGGACACCCGCGGGGTGGGGGACAGGGACACTCCGGGCTCGCTGCCCACACGTCCTGTGTCACAGGCCTGTGACCACACACTGCCTGTCACCCACCACTGTCACCTTCCTGTCCCCTACGCCCTGTCACTTTCCTGTTCCCACTCACGCTGCCGCTCATCCTGTCACCTCCCCATGTCCCCCCAGCCATCCCCACCTGCTCCATCCTGTCCCCCTGCCACAGCTGTGTCACCCACCTCTGTCCCCATGTCTGCCCCTCCCTCTGTGTCCCCAGCCCCTCTCTGGTCTCCCCCTCAGGACAGATGTCCCCAGCAGCCCCCCACAACCCAGCTGTCACACAGGGGTCAGCCTGAGCCCCTTGCCCCCCAGTGTCCCCCGGGTCCCTGTCCCCAACCCTACAACACAGCCACAGGGTCCCAGGCACTGTCCCCGCTGTCCTCCCAGCCAGCCTTGTCCCCCACTCACCTCCAAGGAGGGGGATGAGGATCCCGAGCCCCCACATCCCCCTCTGGGGCCAGCCCAGGCCTCCCTCCGAGGGGCTGCGTCCCCGAGGGGTCCCAGTCCCCATGCTGCCCCTGTCCCCAAGGAGCTGCTGTCCCCAAAGCCTCCTGGCCCTTCGTCACTCAGGCCAGCTCACTGTGACACTGTGGCTTCCGGCCCTGTGCTACAGGGGAGGGTGACAGGAACAGAGAGGGGACCAGAGCTGGGGATGTGGGTGGGGGGTTGGGATGGGGATTTGGGCAGGGATGGGGAGGGGACATCGGGGTGGGGACAGGGATGGGAACTGGAATGGGGGTAGGAATGGGGACAGGAATGGGGACAGTGATGCCATTGGGGACAGGGATGGGGACAGAGAGGGGGACAGGGGTGGGAACGGGGATGGGAACAGGGATGGGGACTGGAATAGGGGTAGGAATGGGGACAGGAATGGGGACAGGAACGGGGACAGTGATGCCATTGGGGACAGGGATGGGGACGGGACGGGGACAGGGATGTGGGACACCATGCGGAGCGAGGGCAGGTGACAGCACCTCCTCAAGCCCCACCTTGATTCTGGATCCACCCCAGCGTGGGGAAGAACCCCCTGGGGACTTCCTCCGCTCCCCCTGGAGCAGGGGGACCCCTCCTGCCCCCCGGGCAGGTTTGGGGCCCAGCGTGGCCCTGCGGGAGGGGTGGGCGATCCCAGACTGGGCCACCCCCTGCAGTGTCACAGTGTCCCCACCCCTCCCGCCCGCAGGGTGACAATGTCCCCCCCTCCCCTCGCCCCCAACCGCGGGGGTCGCTGCCCCCCCTCCCGGACTACAACTCCCGGCATGCCGCGGGGCGGGGCGGGGCGGGCGGGGCGGGGCGGGGGCGCCGCTCCCCCTTTGTTGGTGGCGGCGGCGCCGAGCGCGGCGGGGCCGGCCCGGAATGGGCGACCAGGTACGGCCCGGGCCCCCGGGAGCCCGCACGGCACGGCACGGCACGGCACGGCACGGCGGGCAGCAGCCACCGGGAGCGCGGAGGAAGAGGGGATGGAGCCATGGGGGCGGGGGGGATGGAGGATGGAGTGAGGAGGGTGGAGGGAGGGAGGGATGGAGAGGAAGGGATGGAGAGGGAGGGATGGAGGGAGAGGGGATGGACGGGTGGAGGGAGGGAGGAGGGAGGGATGGAGGAAGAAGGGCCGGAGGGATGGAGGAAGTGGGGATGGATGGATGGATGGATGGATGGATGGAAGAGCGACAGAAGCAGGAGGGATGGAGGAAGTGGGGATAGAGGGATGGGAAGGAGGGAGGGAGGAAGGAAGGAAGGAGGAAGGGATGGAGGAAGGAGGAACAGAGGGATGGGGAAGGAGCGATGAGGGGCGCAGGTGCGGAGGTTCAGGATGGCTCCGGAGGGAAGGCGGGGCACGGGAGGAGTGCAGGGTCCAGGGCTGGCACTCTCACACTCACACTCACACTCACACTCTCACTCTCACTCACACTCACACTCACACTCACTCTCACTCACATTGCCAAGTCATCGGCCCCGCCATGCCGGGCAGCCCGGCCGGGTCCCCGGCGCCTGGCACGGCCTGTGCCGGCGGGGCCGGGCCTGGGGGGAGCGGGCGGGGATCCGGGGGCCGCGGGCGCTGACCGCCGGTGCAGGGCGCCGGGCAGGAGTCTCTGCGCAAGATCATCACCACCCTCGCCGTGAAGAATGAGGAGATCCAGAACTTCATCTACTCCCTCAAGCAGATGATCCAGAATGTGGAGGTACCGGCCCCCCCGGCCTCCCGCGGGCCCCGGCGGGGCGGCCCCCGCTCAGGCCCCGCCGTTGTGCCCAGGCCAACTCGGCGCGGGCGCAGGAGGACCTGGAGGCCGAGTTCCAGTCGCTGTACGCGCTGCTGGACGAGCTCAAGGAGGACATGGTGATGAAGATCAAGCAGGAGCGCGCCAGCCGCACCTACGAGCTGCAGGTGGGACCCGCGGAGCCCCCGGCCCGGGACCCCCGCCCGGCTCTGCCCGGCTCTGCCCTCAGCCCCGGGACCCCCGCCCGGCTCTGTCCCGGGACCCCCGCCCGGCTCTGCCCCGGGACCCCCGCCCGGCTCTGCCCCGGGACCCCCGCCCGGCTCTGCCCCGGGACCCCTGCCCGGCTCTGCCCCGGGACCCCTGCCCGGCTCTGCCCCGGGACCCCCGCCCGGCTCTGCCCGGCTCTGCCCTCAGCCCCGGGACCCCTGCCCGGGGTCCAGCTCTGCCCAGCTCTGCCCAGCTCTGCCCAGCTCTGCCCAGCTCTGCCCAGCTCTGCCCTGTGCCCTCCCTTGCCAGGCCCAGCTCGTGGCGTGCTCCAAGGCCCTGGAGAGCTCGGAGGAGCTGCTGGAGGCGGCCAACCAGGCCCTGGGCACGGCCAACCACCACGACTTCTCCCAGGTGGGTCCCTGCGGCGCCGGGGGTGGCCCTGCCTGGCTGTCCCCACGCTGGGGGTGTCCTGACCCCCCCCTTGCCGCCCGGTCGATGCCGCCCTGGGCTGGGCACCCCCTTTTCTCTCTGTGCTGGGGCCACGCTGGGCTGGCTGTGCCTGCTGTGGGGCTGGGGGGGCTCGGACACCCGGGGTGACCGCAGTGACCGCAGTGCCTCCTGAGACAAAGGGGCACCGTGGCAGGGACACGGGGGGCACTGGTGGGGACATGGGATGCTGTGCCAGGGGGGTGCAGGGGTGCTGTGCCAAGGGGGACTGTGGGGATACAGGGATGCTGTGGGATGCAGGGATACTCTGGGATGCTGTGGGATACTCTGGGATGCTCTGGGATGCAGGGATGTTGTGCCATAGGTACCACTGTGGGATACAGGGATACTCTGGGATGCTCTGGGATGCTGTGGGATGCTCTGGGGTGCAGGGACGCTGTCCTGCTGGGTGCCACAGCTGGTACAGGTCCTGCATGTGCCCCCCGTGCCCGGCTCTGCTGCCTCACTGCTGCTTTTCTCCTCCTCTTTCCCTCTGCGCTCACAAGGCGGCCAAAGAGATCAAGGATAGGTACGGCCCCCCCGAGCCCCCCACCCACTAACCCCCATCCTCCTCCTCCTCCTCTTCCTCCTCCCAGCCAGGGCCCCACAGAGGTGGTCCCAAGGTGGTGGGGTGGTCCCAAGGTGCTGGGGTGGCCCTGTGGGTGCTGGCATGGCTGTGCCTGCCCTCGCCAGGGCCACGCAGGGCAGGGTGGGTGCCCGGCCCTGCTGAGCCCTGTCCCCTGTCCTGGCACAGTGTGACGATGGCTCCGGCCTTCCGCCTGTCGCTCAAGGCCAAGGTGAGCGACAACATGAGCCACCTGATGGTGGATTTCGCCCAGGAACGGCGCCTGCTGCAGGCCCTCGCCTTCCTGCCAGGTACTGCCAGGGCAGGGGGACACGGGGGACAGGGGTGGGGGTGCCACAGGATGGGGCAGTGCCAGGCCGAGGGTGCCCTGGGGAGCCTTTCCAGAGGGGCAGGAATGTGCCAGGGATGGAGGGATGAGGGCTGGGGATGCTGTGCCCATGGGGGCTGTGCTGGGGGGCTCTGCCTGCCATGGGTGGGGTCCCCAGGGGTCCCATGGGTGCCGTGCCTGGGGGCTGTGACCTGCCGAGCCCGTGGGGTCTGGGGGAGCCCTGGGGGTGCCCGGGAGTGCTGGGACCCCCTGTGTGGCAGGGAGGGGGGACACTGGCACGGCTGCTCCTGCGGGCAGTGCCCAGCGCCCCCGAGATCGACCTGGCGGAGTCGCTGGTGGCCGATAACTGTGTGACCCTGGCCTGGAGGATGCCCGACGAGGACAGCAAGATCGACCACTACGTGCTGGAGTATCGCAGGACAAACTTCGAGGGGCCGCCCCGTGCCAAGGAGGACCAGCCCTGGATGGTCATCGAGGGCATCAAGGGCACCGAGTACACCCTCACTGGTGAGGGCACAGCGCTGGAACCGGCCCCAGGCGGGCGCTGGGGCTGTCCCAGGCTCTGTAGGGGACAGGGGGGTGGCAGTGCCCTCCTGGTGCCCCACGCCGTGTCCCCGCTGTGCCCACAGGGCTGAAGTTCGACATGAAGTACATGAATTTCCGGGTGCGGGCGTGTAACAAGGCCGTGGCGGGCGAGTTCTCCGAGCCCGTCACTCTGGAGACCAGAGGTGGGTCCAGAGGGGGTGGCAGTGCCCGTGTCCCCCTGTGCCACCCCTGTGCCACCCCTGTGCCACCCCTGTGGGGTCGTGGCCAGGCCGGGGCGGTGCTGACAGGGGCTGTCCCCAGCGTTCATGTTCCGGCTGGACGCCAGCACGTGCCACCAGAACCTGCGTGTGGAGGAGCTGAGCGTGGAGTGGGACGCCACGGGCGGGAAGCTGCAGGACGTCAAGGCCCGCGAGAAGGACGGCAAGGGCAGGACGGCGTCCCCTGCCAACTCCCCTGCCAGGTAACGCCACCCCCGGGCCCCCCAGCACGGCCCCAGGGCCCGGCAGTGCCAACCCTGCCCGTGTCCCTGTGTGCCAGGGTGGTGCAGTCCCCCAAGAGGATGTCCCTGGGCCGCGGGGGCCGCGACCGATTCACCGCCGAGTCCTACACGGTGCTGGGTGAGAGGGGACCCGTGGGTGCTGGGGGGCACCTGGGGCAGCCAGGGGTGTGGGAGAGGAGGGGACACCAAGGGGACAGGGCACAGGGGTGATGCAGGTGGGTCTGGGGCACCCAGAGGGGCATGACAGGGTGGGGATGGGACAGGTCCCCAGTGCTGGGGGGGACATGGGGCACCCAGGGGTGTGGGAGAGGAGGGGACACCAAGGGGACAGGGCACAGGGGTGACGCAGGGGGCACCCCGAGGGACCCGGCGGGGCGGGGCAGGGCAGGGCCGGCCGCGGGTGCCCCGGGCAGAGCCGTGGCCGTGCCCCAGGGGACACGCTGATCGACGGGGACGAGCACTACTGGGAGGTGCGGTACGACCGCGACAGCAAAGCCTTCGGCGTGGGCGTGGCCTACCGCAGCCTGGGCAAGTTCGACCAGCTGGGCAAGACCTCGGCGAGCTGGTGCCTGCACCTCAACAACTGGCTGCAGGTCAGCTTCAGCGCCAAGCACAACAACAAGGCCAAGGCGCTCGACGTGCCCGTGCCCGACTGCATCGGCGTCCACTGCAACTTCCACGAAGGTGGGGCTGGGCTGCGGCTGGGACTGGCACCTCCGTGGGCATTGTCACCTCTGTGGCACCGCCATGGGCATGAGTGTGGGCATTGTCACCTCCGTGGGCATTGTCACCTCTGTGACACCGCCATGGGCATGAGTGTGGGCACTGGCACCTCCGTGGGCATTGTCACCTCTGTGACACCGCCATGGGCATGAGTGTGGGCATTGTCACCACCATGGGCACCAGTGTGGGCATTGTCACCACCATGGGCATTGTCACCACCATGGGCACCATTGTGGGCATTGCCACCACCATGGGCATTGTCACCACCATGGGCATGGTCACCATCATGGGCATGAGTGTGGGCATTGCCACCACCATGGGCATTGCCACCTCCATGGGCATTGTCCCTTTCATGGGCATTGTCACCTCTGTGGCACCGCCATGGGCACCAGTGTGAGCACTGTCACCACCATGGCCATCACCACCACCGTGGGCATTGTCCCCTCCACGGGCATTGCCACCACCACAGCCACCAGCATGTCCATACCCCAGCATGGACACCACCCCGTCTACCATTGGCATCACCGTGGCCATTGTCCCCTCCATGGCCATTGCCACCACCACGGGCGCTGTGCTGGGGCTCTGCCCGCCCCGTGCCCACCTGTGCCCCCATCCCCTCAGGTTTCCTGTCCTTCTACAATGCCCGCACCAAGCAGCTGCTCCACACCTTCAAGGCCAAGTTCTCGCAGCCGGTGCTGCCAGCCTTCATGGTAAGGGTGGTGGGCAGGGCTGGGGGCTCCCAGGGGCTGCCAGCGCCACGTTCAGCCCCCTGAGCCCCCCCCCCGTGTCCCCAGGTGTGGTGTGGCAGCTTCCAGGTGACATCGGGCCTGCAGGTGCCCAGCGCCGTGCGGTGCCTGCAGAAGCGCAACAGCACCGCCAGCAGCTCCAGCCTGCCCTGAGCCCGGGCTCTGCACTGAATGTAGCCCTGCCCCCCGACACCCCCAGCGCTGCCCTGCGGGGCTCTGCCACCCCCGGGGCTGCCCACGGCCCCCCCACTCCGTGCCCCCCGTGTCGCTGGGGCTCATTGCCCCCGGGGCTCCTTGCCCCCCCAGCACCGAGAGCTGCTTCTGGCCTGGAGAATAAATCGGGATGTAGGTGTGACCTGGCTGTGGATGGGGGCACGGGGGGGGTTTGGGGCACGGGGGGGTTTGGGGCACGGGGGGGGTTTGGGGCACGGGGGGGGTTTGGGGGACAGGGAGAGTTTGGGGTCCCCACGACACCCCCACAGCACCGGGAGGGGCTGGGCTGACAAAGGGTCCTTTATTCACAGTGCCCCCTCCCCAGTATGAGGGGATCCCCCCCTCCCAGTGTCACCCTGGCACCCCAGGCCGGGGGACACTGGGGACAGCTTTCCCTGAGGATGAGGGGGGCCCTGCTGTCCCCGCTGGCTGCTGGCACAGAGTGGGGGACAGGGGGCCCCCAGAGTGTCCCCGTCAGTCCGTGAGGTGAGCCTGGTGCAGCCGCAGCTCCCTGATGAGCTCCCGCATCCTCCCTGTGCCACGGGGGGGCTGTGACTGCCTGGCAGAGCATCCCCAGAGCCCCCAGGACCCCCTGCCCCTCCCCAGGAACCCCCTGCCCCTCCCCAGAGCCCCCAGGAACCCCCTGCCCCTCCCCAGAGCC
>JAVTVJ010005527.1:0-21282 GCA_034509425.1 Eopsaltria australis
TGGCACTCAATAAAGTGCTTTGGATTTTGATTGAAGCAAAAATACTTGGCCCTGTTTTCTTTTGCACTCTGAGATTCAAAGGAACGAACCATCACGACCCCTGCTCCTACCAGCGGATGGTGACATCAATTGGCGTCACGGACAGGATTCTGAGGCAGAAGGGGCTGCAAGGTTTTGTGTAATTTGTAACAGGGGAAGGACGTTTTGCTCCAGCCGCACCTAGCCCGACACTCCAAAAGGGTGAGCGGTGTCTAGAAAGCAAGTGGGGCATCTTGAATTTCCTGCAAACTGCACATGCCTAGGTGAAAAGCACCCCTATACTCTGTTGAGGGTTCTGTCTTCAGAATTTCACAAAAGAATCTCTTGGTGCAAAAGGGGGAGTGTTGTGTTTCTTTTTAAGGTGGCTGTGTAAGGAGTTAGTCTACTGGGTGTTAGGAGAGGCAATGGATTGTAACTAAACAGAGCCTCCAGTAGACTCAGTCTCTTCGCCACTTTAGGGAAGAGAAGGGGAACGCAGCCCGCTTCTCGGTATTGTGGATGCAACTAAGTTTTACCTCCCTAAAGCGGTTTTCATTAGCCCTTCGAAAACATGACCTCAAACACTAAAACAAAACATAGAGCTGCATTTGATGCTTTGTTAGCAAAACACAATGCCCCACCCTCTCCAGGAGGGGAAGAGTGGGCACAAAACAACTGGTTTAATTTAGAAAATGTGATTGATAGAATTTACTCTTTACAGCGTGGGTCAAAATTGAAACTTGGCCGAGATAAAGCTGTCATTTGCTCTGTACTAGGAGCATGCCTTACATCGGCTAGAGATCACCGCTTTAAGCGGTGCAGTGAACAGGAAACAATAATAGACTCCCTGCAAAACTTAGTAGAAATTTTACAGAAACAATTAGAGGAAAAAGAGAATTATATTCTCTTGTAACAAGATCTCTTGAGAGAAAAATGTTTTAAAAACTCAAGGAACACCGATCCACCACAAGACACAAAGGAAAAGGAATCACTTTACCCCCACAAAGAATTCAAGCAAGTAAAAAATTGTGGGCAAAACTGCTGTCCTCCTATGACACCTTTAATTAAAACAGAATATGTCTCCCAAGTGTCACTCACCGCAGGAGACCAAATTCATTGAACTGAACAGGAGGCCAGTGGATACTGGGGACATGATGTTTTCTTAACAACAGGAGACAAACATAACACCTCGTCCCCAACTCAGAATGCAACTTTCCAAGCTGGGGGACTCAATCCTCCAGAAAGTGGAGACCCTTTAGCTATTGTTAGTACCCCTGATCAACTTCTAGAAAGCGTCCACAAAGCCATTTGTCTGCAAACGATACATGAAAAGAAGTTGATTCCTGAATATGAATCCCCTGTGCAAATGCCTGTGAAACCTGAAAAGAAGACCCCTTTAATTTGGGGTCCCCCAGAATCACTCAAACCCACAGCGATTGTCTTACAGAAAACCATAGCAGTTGTGGGCCCCGTAGAGAAGCTGGAAAGATTCCTTGAAAACCCGACAGATCAAACTGGATCTACTGATCCCGGGAACGCCCCAAATTCTACACCCTCTCAGCCGTTGGGTTCACACTTGAATTCACCTGCCAGTGGTCGCAAAGTTTGTACATGTAGTGAGGTTGCAGAAGATCTGATTAATTACAATAGAAAATGTGGACCTGTAAAAACCCCACAAGAAAAATCAGAGAAAACACTGGCTAGCAGGGACATTCGGGTCCCTCATAGTGAAAACCCAGAAAATAGTGGACACCCCTTGCTTTCTCAAAGTTTGGGCAGTGAGCCAAAGCAACCTCTCCCTCAGAGCCTGGGAAGTGAGCCAAAGCAACCTTTCCTTCAAAGTCCAGGCAAAGAGCCAAAACAACTTTGTCCTCAGAACCAGGTAAACTGGTTTTTGGGAATTTGGTGGAAGGATATCCCACCTGAAAGCTTAACCTTTTTAGATCAGATTAAAATGACTGAATCTAGGAAAGATCTCCAACATGCTTTGGGGTTATTGGTGTTCTGGAGAAAACACATCCCTGATTTTTCCATAATTGCCAGACCTGTTTATAACTTGCTGAGAAAAGGGGTGAGATGGGAATGGGATACTTCTCAAGAAGAAGCCTTAAAATTACTGATTTTTGAAGCAACAGCTCACCAAGGCCTGGGCCCTATTCACCCTACAGATCCTTTCCAAGTGGAATGGGGGTTTGCTTCCTCAGGGCTGCCAGTTCACATCTGGCAGCGGGGCCCTGAGGGCCCAACAAGGCCTGTTGGTATTTATTCCCATGGCTTCAGAGATGCTGAAAAAAGACACACTATCTGGGAAAAGGGGCTGTTTGTGGTCAGCTTAGCTCTGATAGAAGTGGAGAAAATTACACAACAGCAAGCGATTGTTTTGAGTTGCCTTTTCCAAATTATTAGGGCAGTTCCTACCGGGATCCCCCAACCTGACGGGGTGGTCCAGAGGGCCTTAGTTAGAAAGTGGGATGATTAGATTGAACACTATTGTAACACTTTCTCAATAACGGAAGGAGCTGTAAAAAACCTGGCAATACAAGAAGGCTTCAGTAGCAGCCAAGACAAACCTGCCTCAGTTATTAAGGTAGCCCTCCACACTTCCTCCGGTGAAACAGAGGGGGAAGGCAGTGCCCAAGTTGGCGAGCTGATAGCTGTTTGGAGTGTTCTCCAATGTGAAGTACAGAATATCTTTCTTGTTTGTATCTATACTTATTTCTATGCTGTGTTTCAGGAATGGACTGAGTGGCTTTCTTTTTGGCAGCAAAAAGCATGGAGAGCCTCTGATGCCCTAGGAAAGGAGCATCGGACAAATACACGCTGGATAATTCCATCATTTTAACCTTTTCTGCCCCTTGGTGGCAGGCTCTGTTGTGTTTACTTTTCACAGGGGAACTGCGAGGGACATGAAGAATTTATAGATTTAAAATAAATGCCATAGCAAAGCCCATACTGAGTGCAGTAGCTACATATTATGGTATAAACACCCCCCCTTGTGCTGGATGACAAGAATAATGCTTTTTCCCTCCCTTTATGGTAACACGAGGTGATGATTGCTGGACTTTTTGTTAAACTTAGCTGTTGTACAATTTTCCCATGAAATTATGTGTGGTAAAAACAATACAAGATACTGGGGGGGAGGGACTTGAAGTTGATGTTGTAATACCTATCACCCAACCATTGGTTATGCTAAGCCTGAAAATTTTTGAAATTGGACCAAATATAATCAGGACCAGGTATGGTCTCTCAAACAAGTGAAATTGCTAATGCACAGAAATTCAGCCAACTTGTTCATCTTTTAACACAAAGAGACATAACCGGTGTTGTGGGAACAGGATTGGGAATCTTGAATAGCATTGATTCAGAAGTACTAAAGAATAAATTGGCTGTCACAAGTAGAGATTTAACCAAATTACAACGACCACTGCAGTTGTCATTAACCCACCAGTGGTTGTTATCAAACATATTAACTCAGTGAATGTTAACCGTATGTAATGCTTCAGTGCATTCAATATTCCCTGTCATTGCATTGGGGCTGAATTGGGGTGGAACTTTTCTTTATCCTTTTGAGCATAAGCAATGGACCTGTCAAATGGATCAAAAATGGCAAACTGTGGATTTAGAAACTTGTGTTGTCCGGGAACAACTAGGGTTCATCTGTGAAAGTAATGCAATCAGAGCTCAGGACATTTGCTTAGACACGGAACAGAATATCTGTCATTTTGAAATTCATCCTAAAGAGAATCTTGAAACAGTGCTTGTGTATATAGGCAATGGATGTGCATGCTTGAGAACTGCTTGTGATCAAATAGTTGTAGAAAATTTGGTGATGGACACTAAAAATCATTCCAATTTTTGTGTTTGTAATTTTACTAAAATTGTAGGATGTGATTTTTTTTATTTAGCTTCAGTCACTTCTTATCACCTTTTGCAATCCAATTACTCACTGATACACCAAGTTGTGCCTACCCGCATTGGGATGAACCTTACCTTGGTAAAGCAATTGTTGCTTCATCAGGATTTAATCGAAATTTTGGAAAAGATCAAAAGAACGGACAGAAAACCTTGGGAACTGTTGATCACAATGTAAACGAAATACATCGTGTTCTGGAAAGGGTAAGAAAGGATGCTGACCACAGTTGGTGGGATACCCTTTTTGGGTGGTCACCTACTGCCACAGGTGTCCTCAATAAGCTGTGTCATCCCATCATTGTTCTCCTGATTCTAGTCTTAGTAGGTTTTGTCTTGTCAGCAATTTTGTATATCATGAACTGGAGAATGATGAAACGAGTAGCATACTTGACATCCATAATGAATATGCATAATCTGGTTGATGTTTCATCCTCTGTGGACACCCCTGACATTATTGGTGCAAGGCGAGCTCAGGTGTAATAAGAAATTGGATAAATACTTTACTGCTCATTGTAATTTAATCAATTCTTAATGAAATTTTAAGGTATTTTTATGGTTTGTGATTCAATGAATTAATGTCATTTTAAGGTGTAACGATGTATTCATGTAATTTTGAAGGATAATGATTTAAATAATTATTAAGATGATTTTAAGCTATAATAAGAAATTAAACTGGTCTTATCCAAATAATTATGAATGTAATTTCACTATAATAAGGCAATTGTTACCCTGTTGAAATTTAAACAAAATTTTATGTGATTAAAATTACTTCTTCTTTTGTTTTCTTTTCCTTTTCTTTTCCCTTCTCTCTTTCTCTTTTCTCTCTGTTTTCCGGGGTATGCTACCGGCATGGATGAGTCCTGAAGACATCGTGACAACACTACAGACTCCAGAAGGCATCGTGACAATGCTACAGGGTTCCTGATGACGATCGTGAGCCACGGGGTGGTGTAAGAGTCTGGACGGAAATCCCTTGTCTGCCTCACGACCATCAACAGAAGCAGAGGCCCAAAACCCAGAGACCCTAAGAGGGGAAAAGGACTTTTGCACAATGAAGTCCAGCCAGAACTTGGTGGCATGCCTGCCAGGTGCCCAGCTGTACTGCAGAGCTGTGCTGCAGAGGCGTGTTGGTACATGCCCGTGGCAACCGTGTCCGCCCGGCTACCGGGACGGAAAGAACCGATCTATATGTCCGGTACAGCTGCACCTGTACTCTAAAACAATGGGCCTTACTCCCCACCTGCTGGCTACTTGCCCCTCGTCTCTGGAGGGATTGCCTCATCTCTTGCTTACCTGCCCCCCGCTTTCGAAAAGACTACCAAGAGACTCTCAAAAGGTACCCCTACCAGTACTCCCTACGGACGAGACGGAATCCATCGGATCCGGACAACGAGGATCTCCTCGTGCCGTGGTAGCTATGCCCCTCCTTTCCTTTTCTCTCTCTCTTTCTTCTCTCTCTCTCTCCTCTATCGCATAAGCGTCTTGTTGGCACTCAATAAAGTGCTTTGGATTTTGATTGAAGCAAAAATACTTGGCCCTGTTTTCTTTTGCTAGGAGGAGCAAGGCTTCTCCTAGCAAGCTTGGCCGCATCTTCCTACATAGCTTGCCAGAAATGGAGAGGAAGGATCCTATCAATGCCACATGCCAAGTTGGATGCTAGCACCCAGTGAATGCTAATGCATACCATTTCTTTGCTAGCGCTAAAAATACAGGTAGCTGACTTGTGCACGCAATTGGCTTCTGTGCTCCTAGTGTTTGCTGCTTTCTCCTGTGCAGTAAGGAAATGTCTTGAAGTCTTTCTGTCTGCTCAATTGGGACTATGAAAGAAGTCATTTGCTTTTGAATAGACCTCATTGGTCATTCTGAACAACTTGTGTGTCCCAGGGGATTTTGGAGTGCTGCCCACGGCAATCGTGCCAAAGGCCTGGCCAGAGGCAAGGCACTTGTTTCAAGTGCCCTCTCCATTGGCAACATTGCCTCAAGCACATTCCTCCACTCTGCCCTCAAACCAATCCTTTGCCAACACCAGCCATCCCCTGTTGCTGAGAGGCCTTCTTGACTGCCCTTGTTGCCCCCACCTTGGGCCATGGATTGTCAAAAGCCTCTCCACTTATTGGCCAGCCCAGCTCTGGATGCTTGAGAGCCTTTCTCAACTTGCCTTCATTGCAGCCCCGGCCATGGATTGGCCTTAATGACCTCTGGCAGAGTGTGCAAACTACCTCAGCATTGTCGCCAGCGAGTCTCTTCACAGCTCTTTTGGCATCATCCTCCCTTTTGCTGGGAGCCGTTTCCCAGCTTCACCTGTGCTATGCTGCGTGCATGCCCTCTCACGTCTACTCCACAAAGTAGAGTGGAGAGGAGAAACAGCAACTGGGAAGGCTACTTAAAGCTGAACCAATCATGTAGACACGTCCACAAAGATAATACAGGTTGTGCAGATATTTACAGAAAGATAGAGGAAAGTCTGTAAAGCATCAGTCTTTGTTATGCATAACTGTGCTTCTACAGAGCTTAATCTTAAGATATGATAGGAAAAGAGTGAATTCACCTTGTAACATTCTAGTATTAATAACATATGAAATGCAGTGAATTCACAAGATAGTATTCTAGTATTAATAACATATCTAGAGTTATTAACACATCCGGAGTAAGTAATATTCCAGAGTAATGTTTAAGAATAATAGTTAAGAATAATGCGCATTATAAACTAGAGTGAATTGACATTATAATATGAATCCCAGATTTATAGGCATTAGTGAATTCACATGATAATATTAATAACACATTTATAATTACTAATAGATAGCACTATTAATACATTCACATGGTAACGTTAATAACACATTGGTAGTGAATGCACATTTGACCATGATAATATCAGTAAGATATACAGAATGATTCCACTCACATTATAACATTATAATATCATGTTAGAGTTCTTCCATTGACATTATAATTCATCAACACATCCAGAGTTTTTAATACAGCAGGAGTTATAACTCACGAGTCATTCCAAGAAAGCAACAAGAAAAATAGCAAAACTAGATTGCAATCCAGTTAACAGTTTCCTATCCACTTCTACAATTTCCATCAGAAATCACATAGAGTTGAGAGAAACTACAAAGGCAACTGGTTGTGTTTCTACCATTCAGTTTAAAATCCCTTGAAATCTAGATTACAACTGAGCTTCCAATTCGCCCAAACGCCGCTCCTCCGCTCCACTCCCAAGCCCGCCCCTTCCCCCCTCCCCCTCCAGTACAGGAACGGGGGAGGGACGGGGGGACCGACAAGCAGCGGGGGAAGGAGGGAGGAGGCAGGCGCAGCAGACAAGGGCAGAAAGGCAGGTCTTGTAGAAAATAAGAGAGCGGGGGGGCTCGGCCCGGCCCGGCCGCGGGGGAGGTGCAGCTCACGCAGGCGCGGGGAACTTCTTCAGCCGTACTTCTTGGAAAACTTGAGAGAGGGGGGGACCGGCCCAGCTACAGGAGCAGGAAAAGGGGCGCGGCCGGCCCCGGGCTATCCTGGAGCCCTCCCTTCATCACGTCCGCGTCCTCCTCTTTGCCGCAGCTCTGAGCCGTCTTGCTAAGTCCTTGCAAGGGAAAAACTTTTCGCCGCCACGCTTCCACCGCCCCTCCTCTGCCGTCGCTAGGCTGTTGCTAAGGAAAAGCTGGCGCTGCGCGCTGTCCCAACGCCGCTGCTCGGGGGGGGGGTAGGGTGGGGAGGAGCCGCCGCGCCGCGCCACGCTCTGTGCAGCCGCCGCTGGGGAGAACCCGAAGCTGCCGCGGGGGGTGGCAGGGCTGCAGCCTCACGGGCTCTAGGGCTCTCTGCTCCTCCTGCAAAGCCTCTGTGACCACCCGTCATCACTGCAGAGAGCGGCGTGGTGGCCAAGTCACACTCTCGTCAGCTGCAGCCAAAGTCAGCGGCCGAGTGACAAGAGCTCGCAGCTGCCTCAAAGACAGGCTGTTGCAGAGTTGTGCAGGGGCAGGGCTGTGCTGGGCTGTGTGGGCTATGCTTGTGTGTGTGTGGGTGTGTGTGTGTGAGTGTGTGTGTGCAGGGGGTATGTGTGTGTAGGTAGTGTGTGCTGGCTACGTGCCTGTGTAGTGCAGGTGTGTGTGTGGGTGTGTATGCCGAGGTTTGGGGAGTAGGTGGGGGGGGCGTGGTGTGGTGCCAGGGGGACCCACGCCACCGCCAAGCAGGTGTGGGACTGAGAGAAGTAAAATGAATATGTCTGTCCAAAGAGACCATCTGCATCTGCTTGCAGACAGGGCTAGGAAGGCAAGGAAGAGAAGAAGCTGTTAGTTGGAGCAAATGTTCCTAATCACCACAGACTGGTGCTCAGGCAAGGCACTGTTCTATTGCTGAAGCTAGAGCAAGAGGCCAAAGACTTCATAGAATGAGGATGAGTTCTTTTCTTTCTTTTATACAACACAAGGGGGTGCATCTTAGAGTGGAGCATATGGAGTAGGCACTTCAGGAAGTCTGTACCTTCACAATACCTCAGCAAGCGGGGAAAAAGAAGACAGTGATGTGGCCGGGAGCCTAGGATAAAAAGGGGGCTGCATCCGCCAACAACTGCAGAGAGGCCAAGGGAAATGGCCCATGGCCTGTCCCTTGATTGCAACCAAATGCCAGGACTTTCTGTCTCCTTTTTAGACATCAAGCTCTGGCATGGTGGATTAATTTTCCTAACAATTTGTGGACTCTTGTGGGATCCTTCCAGCATCCAGGGGCAGCAGGCAGCAAGCAGAGCTGGAGGCGCCCCTCACCCATTTTCGGTGATCAAGTCCCCTTAGTGCTGGCCGGCACGGGGTGATTGTTTGCATGCCTGACACTGGACAAGAGAGAGATGAGTGGCAGAGCAGTGAAGTCCACTAAGAGTCCTCAGGGAGAGAGCATTGTAAATGTCAGTGGTGAGTGCAAGACCATCTTTGTGGAGTAGACGTGAGAGGGCATGCACGCAGCATAGCACAGGTGAAGCTGGGAAACGGGTCCCGGCAAAAGGGAGGATGATGCCGAAAGAGCTGTGAAGAGAGTCGCTGGCGAGAATGCTGAGGTAGTTTGCACACTCTGCCAGAGGTCGTTCAGGACAATCCATGGCCGGGGCTGCAATGAAGGGAAGTTGAGAAAGGCTCTCAAGCATCCATGGCTGGGCTGGGCAATAAGCGGAGTGTCGAGAGAGGCTCTTGACAATCCATGGCCCAAGGTGGGGGCAACAAGGGCAGTGAAGAAGGGCTCTCAGCAACAGGGGACCGGTGGTGTTGGTATGTTGGGAAAGGATTGGTTGAAGGGCAGAGTGGAGGAATGTGCTTGAGGCAATGTTGCCAATGGAGAGGGGAGCTGAAACTCAAGTGCCTGCATCAGGCCAGGCCTTTGGCAGGATTGACATGGGCAGCAGTCCAAAATCCCCTCTGACACACAAGTTGTTCATAATGACCAATTAGGTCAATTAAAAAACAAATGACTTATTTAATAGTCCCAATTTAGCAGACAGAAAGACTTCAAAACATTTACTTACTGCACAGGAGAAAGTAGGAAACACTACTAGCAGATAAACAATTCCGTGCACAAGTGAGGTGCCTCTATTATTAGCACTAGCAAAGAAATGGTATGGATTAGCACTCACGGTATCCTACCATCCAACTTGGGATGTGGCATTCATAGGATCCTTCCTCTCCATTTCTGGCAAGGTATCTAGGAAGATGCGGCCAAGCTTGGTAGGAGAAGCCTTGCTCCTTTCCAGGGAGTACCTTTGAAATGCAGCAATTTCTCTTGCTTCCTAATTGGAAGTAGAATTGAGTGGGAAGGCATTTGCTGGCTACCTTGGCAATTGAAAAGAGCATTGTAAAAAGTGATAGAGAAGCTAAGAGTCTTGTGACTTTGTGGCGTGCCTCTGAGAAGGCCTATGCTGCGCTAATGCCACAGGTGTGGGCAGCTGCAGACAAGAAGGAAAAATGAGCTCTGGAGCCTGTGCAAAGTACTTTGAAGCAAGCAGGAGAAGTGATGTGCAAAAAGTCATGTCTCTTTTGAAGGGAGAGAAAGAAGGCCTTGCAGCCTGTTCCTGCATCCCTGCTAAAGGCAGCTCTTTTGGAGGCATGCATGTGTCCCTAGAAGACAGCTGTCGTGCCACTTAGGAAAGTGGCTGAATGGCCATCAGTAGAAAAGCAGAATGTTCAAGTGTTAGGGGAGAAAAAGAAAGCAGATGCAGTGAGGCTCCTGGCCACAGCCTTGCAGAGAGGGAAAAAGGCTTGGAATTCTTGATGGATGTTCAAGAGGATGATAGGAAAAGAATTTGCGTAGAGGAAGAGAGGCAAAGAGGCCAGGCTGTTGCCTACTTTTGCAAGATGTTGCAGCCAGTGGCCAGAGGCTTCTTGTGTGCACAATTGTGCAGCCATGGCTTGAAGGGCAAGTGAAGGGCAAAAAGTGATGTCAGGAGAATCTCTTAGTATTCCAAGTCTGACATCCACTTCAAGTTTTGTTAAGGGAAAAAGCCTCTAAGTAGATGTGCAGTGCTGGCTTGCTAGAGTGTAAAAAGTTGTTGAATGGAAGAGAAAGATTTTGGATTGAGGAGGGAGGAAGGCTTGAATGGAGCGTGGTGTTTGAAGAGTCCTGCACAGGGGGGCCAGGAAGAAAGGCGTGAGTGCATTGGCATGCCACATGTGCAGAGGCGGGCTAAGGAGGATTTCTGCGCCACTGGCTGGCCTAGGAGAGCAAATGTCTTTCTAGATGGCTCTTGAAAGGGTAGTAGAAGGGAAGTGAGGCATAGGAGACACTATGAGGAAGGGAAAGGCAACTGGGTGGGAAATGTTGGGAATGGGCAGCGTGCTGCGTGCCTTTGGGCTGTGCCACAAAGGCTTGCCCTTTTCCCTGTGAAAAAGCAAGTGTGTTGCCCAGCTTCTTGATGTCACTTTAGGTAAGGCATTTGTCACTCCAAGGGCAGCCAGAATGCTAGCTGGTGGCAGCTTGGGTCTGGGAGGAATGGTGCTCCATGCGGAAACTGAGGAGGCGTCAGCGAGCTCAGCTCCTTGGAGCTGGGACATGAAGGTGGGCCCTTGTCCCTGTCAAAAGAAACTCTGTGCCCCAGATCCTTGATGTCAGTTTGGAGGAGGGTTTTGGCACTCCAAGGGCTGCCAGTGTCCTAGCTGGTGGCAGCATGGCTGTGGGAGAAATGCAGCTCTGTGTGGAATCTTTGGAGGCGGCAGCCAGCTGCCAGACAGGGAGCCTTGGACATGAAAGATGGTCTTTGCCATGTGAAAGAAAAGTCAGTGCCCCAGATTGCTGATGTCAGTTCCAGGGAGGAATTTGTCACTCCAAGGGCAACCAGAGTCCTAGGTGGTGGCAGCTTGAGTCTGGGAGAAATGCAGCTGCAGGCAGAGTTTCAGGAGGCGGCAGCCAGCTCTGAGACACAGGCCTTGGAAATGAAGGGTAGCCCTCTTCCCTGTGAAAGAGGGAAACAGCTCCTCAGTTTGTTGATGTCGACTTGGCGGAGAGTTGTGGCACTCCAAGGGTAGCCAGAGTCCAAGTTGGTGGCAGCTTGGGTCTGGGAGAAATCCTGTTGCGTGCCGAATTTTAGGAGTGGGCACCCCACTCCCAGCAACAGGGTCATGGAAAGGAAGGCTGGCAGCACCTGACTCAACCTCAGCCCACCCTGGCCAGCCCCGCTCTGCCCCCTCATCAAATTTCATCACATCCCTTTCCATCCTATCTTGAATGGTGCCATGCCATGCCATGCCATCCCAACCCGTCCCATCCCAAGCCATCGCATTGCATTGCATCCCATCCCACCCCACCCCACCCCATCGCATTGCATCCCACCCCGTCCCATCTTGTCCCGTCCAATCCCATCCAGTCCCATCCCATCCCATCCCATCCCATCCCGTCCCACCCCACGCCGTCCCACCCCACGCCGTCCCGTCCCGTCCCATGCCAACCCGTCCCATCCCATCCCATCCCATCCCATCCCATCCCACCCCAACCCATCGCATTGCATAGCATCCCATCACACCCCACCCCATCGCATTGCATCCCATCCCGTCCCGTCTTGTCCCGTCCCATCCCATCCCGTCTCGTCCCATCCCACCCCGTCCCATTCCATCCCGTCAAATCCCATCCCATCCATTCCCATCCCATCCCATCCTGCCTCACCCCACTGCCCCACCCCACGCCACTCCAGTCCCATCCTGAACTCCATCCAATCCCATCCCATCCCACCCCATCCCATCCTATCCCATCATCCTATCCTCATCCCATCCCATCCCATCCCATCCCATCAGCATCCCATCCTCATCCCATCCTATCCCATCTCCATCCCACCCACGCCTGCCCAGTCCCTTGGGCTACACGCCCCATCCCGGGCCCCTTCCGCCCCAACCTATCATATCCCATCCCATCCCATCATCCCCCATCTCCATCCCATCCCATCCTGCCCTGTCCCACCCTGTCCCATCCCATCCCATCCCATCCCATCCCATCGCATCCCATCCCATCCTATCCTATCCTATCCTATCCTATCCTATCCTATCCTATCCTATCCTATCCTATCCTATCCTATCCTGTTCCATCCCATCCTATCCTATCCCATTCCATTCGATACCATCCCACCCCATCCGATGTAGAAGAGAGAGAGAGAGAGCAAAAGAAAGGGGGGGTTATAGCTACCACAGCACGACGAAGTCCTCGTTGTCCGGATCCGATGGATTCTGTCTCGTCCGTAGGGAGATCTTGTAGGGGTACTTTTTGAGAGTCTCTTGATAGTCTTTTCGAAAGCCAGGGGCAGGTAACCAAGAGATGAGGCAATCCCTCCAGAGGCGAGGGGCAAATGGCAAGCAGGTGGGGGAGTAGGGCCCATTGTTTTAGGGTACAGGAGCAAGTGTACAAGCCATCTAATTCTTGTGCAGTCCTTTCCGCCCCGTTAGCCGAGTGGCACTGTTCCACGGGCATGTGTCAACACGCCTCTGCAGCACAGCTCTGCAGTACAGCTGGGCACCTGGCAGGCACCCCACCAGGATCTGGCCGGACTTCATTGTGCAAAAGTCCTTTTCCCCTCTTAGGGTCTCTGCGTTTTCAGCCTCTGCTTCTGTAGATGGTCGTGAGGCAGATAGGGATTTCCGTCCAGACTCTTACACCGTCCCATCCCGTCCCATCTCATCCCGTCTCGTCCCGTCCCGTCTTGTCCCGTCCCATCCCGTCCCGTCTTCCGAGCACGCTTTCAGACACTGCAGTGCCTGCTGGATCTTCACAGGCTGCCACATGTGGCACACAGCTTCAAGGGTGCTCCCATTTTCTTCAGTCCCAGGGATCCCTTGAGGACGCACCATATGGGGCCAATATCACAAAGCGGCTCTTCAGCTATATTCACCGCAAGTGAATGAGGACCGCCTCCACAAATGGAGACCTTCAAGTCTATGTTCTGCTTTTAATCCTATTGAAATACAAGTATAGAAAGAAGCTCAAAGAAACATTAAGTGCTCCACTTGCTAACAAAATCACAATTCGCAGCAACACAGATGCTTGCTTGCTTCTGTAGCAGAAGTATGCTATGCACTTTTAGAAAGTCAAGCTAAAACACATTTTACTACAAGTAGGAGAAGGAGTCAAGAGAAAATGCAAACTTCCTCTTTAAGCAAAGGTTTCAGCAAATAATAACATCCAGGATCAAATACAAACAAAGGAGAGGAGTAAGCCTCATGTTTTTTCCCTTCACACATGCAAGCGTAGACCAAACCTTCCTTTTTTTACCTGGCACTTCTATTTGCCAGGTTTAGACTGACTTGAAACGGGCTAACACAACTTTTCTAAGATTTCCATACTGAAACCTGACAAAGACATTTTCAAACGTCTCAAATAGATCCAAAAGCCCCAGCAAACAAGCAAACAAACACGGGCTCTTATTGTCAGCATGTACCAGAAAGTTTGGAAGCAATCTTCTGCAGGTCAGATGGCTGCTCAAACATTATTGACCTCTTCAAGAATTGCTTCATCCCTGCCTCTTTCAATAGACAAAGAAAAACAAATCCCTTTTCCACATTTATGCAGAAAAAAGATCAAATCCAAGTCTTGGATCTGGTTCTCTTCCTACTACCATCAGCACAAGTTTGACCATTTGTGGTCTGGACTCCAGACCACAGCATCAGGTTGCTGAATACACCAACAAATCCCATTACATCGGAAAAGGACCGAATGACCTTTCAGGCACCACTTTGAAGAATTTCAGCACCTTCTACACGCACCAAATGAAAGCACCTTCACGTGGAGCAGATGGAAGGCTGTGAGTGAAATGGAAGCCATACTCCCACTGCAATAGATAATATAGACGGACTCACTTTCTCATCTTCCTGATCCCCTAACTCCATCTAGTCTTGCAATAGAACAAACTTGGATGAGTCTATTTCCAACTGTTCTTTTAAGAGGGCTTCAAAAGTTTAAAGCTGTGTATAAAGCTGGTCCCTTCATATTTGTTGGTTGAGCAATGCAATTGTTTAAATTGCATTGAATCTGAATTTTCCTAACAGGTTGTTTTTTTTTTCCCCTCCATGCTTTTTCATAACATCAGAGGGCAAGAAATTTTCTTCCGGCTTCCAAAATCTCCTAGTTACTTTCCCCCTTCCTGCATCAGGCAAAATGGAGGGTTATTAAGGTTTTTTTAACCAAATACTCTTTGAGGCAGGAAAAATTAAGAAGAGTAAGAGAAACCGTGCTGCTTTTGGGCATAGCTTCTTTGTACACTATTCTGGAAATAAAAAAACCCAACACCCATCATTCCCCCACCTCCCTCACCACCCCCCCCCCCAATAAAAAAACAAAACAAACCCACATGCCTTACAAAACCAACCTGCAGAATGTTCAGTATTTCAAATGAGAACAAGCATAGAGGGGACATCAAAAGATGGCTCCTCCTTAACCTTTTGTGCATGCAGTGCTCTTCAATCGACTCCTACATTCTCCTTCTCCTACAACAAACAGCTGTCTTCAGAACTGCCTGTTCTCCAATCCAACCTTTCTGGGATGCTACTCTACATTGCCTTAGTACGGGCTTCACTAGTCACTTAAATCACAGGATAACTTGACTAAACCATCAGTGGTAACTTTGCAGCTCTTCAAACTGCTTGAAAACTGAAGCCTTGCACAAGGTTCAGACAAAGGAAAATCCAAAATGTGCACAGCATCTCCCTGCTGCTGCTACTGGAAGCTTTCAAGTCCACCACTGCAGTCTAAAACCTCCACTGATCATCTGAGTATTGCACAAGTTCTCCAAGGAAGACAACAACAAGGCTAAGGCACGCACACCAACGCTGATCAAAAGCACTTGATGCTCATGCAGAAAAATAAAGAACCTTTACTTTCCTAAAGACAAGGTGACTACTGCTAGTAGGAAAAAAAACGGATGTTCTGCAAAACCTATTTTCAGGCTTTTGCTAACGTCACAGGACTGAGGAATACAGAAAGACCTGTCCCAATTTGGCAGAATGCCGCATCAACTTTCTTCACCAAGCCGGCACTTAACATCATCTCCAAATCCTGAGCCCGTGCACCTCTGGCCCCATTACCTAAAGAAAAGAGCAACTCTGCAAGCAGTTGGCAAAGATGAACAACTTAGCATTACTGTGGCCGATGACATGCTCTGACCTTTTTTGCTTTCAGCTATGGATCTTCGTCGCACTGAAAAGCTCCTTGCCATTGAGCTCTTGCAGCACCTCCGCCAGCTTCGCTGCCAAACTCTTCAGCACCAGCGCAAGGTACCTGAAATCGGGAGCCAAAAACAGGTGGTCAGTGAAGGCAAGTTGCTCCCGCCGACAGGCAGCCTCCACATTCAGCGTCCCCTATGTCGCTCTCCCACCGTGGGGGACAAAATGCCTTGGCGGAGCACGGCGCTGGGCGGCAGCGGCCGGCACAGCATGGAGCGCGCGCTGCCGGCTCGCTGCCGCCGGCGCCGCTGCGGGGACGGCCGATTGGCTGCAATGGGCCACGTGCGGCAAGGAGGGCAGCGGGGCAAAGGCGGGCACGCCTCATAGCCCCCCGGAAGGCCGGCCTCTGCTCCCCGCTCGGACCACCGCACGGGCAGTGCCAGGGGCCTCTCACTGCGGCCGCCTCCGGCCGCATGCAAGAGCGCACGCTGCCCAGCCGGCGCCGCCGCTCCGCGGGCTCACACGGCACCCGCCGGGCCGCTGCCGGGGGCGGGCGCCGAGCGACAGGAAGCGGATGCGCACAGCGCCACGCCCGCCCCGCCCCGCCCGCGGCCCCTCTCTCCTCGCGTGGGCCCGCCGCGCCTGCCCCGCAACGCCTGTGCTCTGCGCCACGCGGCACACGCGCGCCGCCGTTTCCGGCCGAGCCGCTGGCGAAGCCGGGCACGGTCCTGCCGGGACAGCCTCGGCGGCTGCTGGCTTCCGGCAGCGCCGAGCAGCCGGTGAGCGCCGCCGCTTGGGAGCGCGCCCGGCGGGGGGCGAGGCAAAGGAGAGATGGAGGCGGTGCCAGTGGGCGGTGTCACACGGCCGATCCGCCGCAGCCACCCCTTCCACGCCCCTTCGGCTGCTGTTGACTGCGGCCCCAGCCCTGCCCGCGCCAGCAGCGATGCGGCTTCGCAATTGGAGGGGTGGAGGGGGGGAAGGGGGGGGGGTAGGAGGGGGTGGGGGATGGGGGGGGCAGGGGCACACTGACACCCCGCAGCAAGTCCCTCCTGCTGGCAAAACTCATCCACATTCCACTTGTTTATGGCCAAAGAGAAGAACAGACTAGTCCCCTAACTATTTCAAGAAGGAGACAAGCCATGGGCCATTTGCCCTGGGCTTTCTCTAATCCTGCCGCCTTGTAGCCTCCTTCATATCCTAAGTTCCCGGCTGCATCTCCCTCTCCCTTTTCCCCACTGCTTGAGCTGATCGCTTACGGGATGCCGCACTCCAATATCGCCTCTTATTTGGTTTACATTAAAGAAAGAAGGAAAGAAAGAAGAAAGTCGTCGTCATTCTATTCAGTTTTGTCCTCTTGCTCTAGCTTCAGGAATTTAACAGTGCCATGCCTGAGCAACAGTCTGTGGTGATTAGTAGCATTTGCAACAACTAACAGCTTCTTCTCTTCCTTGCCTATCGCTTCCTAGCCCTGTCTGCAAGCGGAATCCCACGGTCTCTTTGGACAGACATATTCATCTTACTTCTCTTAGTCCCACACCTGCTTGGCGCTGCGTGGGTCCCACTGGCACTACACCCCGCCCCCCCCACCTACTCCCCAAACCTCTGCACACACACACACACACCCACACACACACCTGCGCTACACAGGCACATAGCCAGCACACACTACCAGCACACACATACCCCCTCCACATACACACACACGCGCCTACCCCGCACACCCCTGCCCCCGCACAACCCTGCAAACACACACCACCCCATACCCACTCCCACACGCGCTGCACTGCACGCAGCCGCCCCACCCTCACTGCCACGGCCGTCTGGCAGTGCTCGCTACTGACACGCTTCGCCATGCCTTGCATTGCTTTGCAATGCGGTCTGTAGCCTCGTGTCAGCCTTCCGCCCCTGCAGCGCCTTGCATTGACTTGCTCACTCATCCCCCTCGTGACGTCCCTTTCGATTTGTCCAGATCCAGCTTTTCATTTCCTTCTCCTTCTAGGACTCTCATTGCCTTACGGAGCATCTTCCTTTTGCCCTTGAATCCTTCCATTGCTTCGCGTTGTCTTTCTCACCCCTCCCCCACCTGGAACTCAAGACGCCTTTTTCATGCCATTGCTGAGCCTTGCCCTCCTGTGCCCTGTCTGATTCGACTATGATTCATAGTGCCAGTGTTGCTGGAGCAGATGTTATGACATCATGGGGTGGAAGAGTCCGGCAAGATTCTTCTGTCCTGACACCTTCTAGGTAGGTGCAATTGTTGGCCATTCAACACTGCATGTGGATCAGTCCCTGGATGCTTTGTATTTTGTAGGAGGCCATGCCATTTCTTTGGATTACCTTACCACTCTTCCGTAAAGAAAGCACGTTTAGACGTGCACACTGGGTGGCCTCAAGGAATGAAGAGGCTTTTGCCAATAGGCAGTTCTCTGGGCTTGAGCTGCTCAACTGTCAGTGCAAAGGCAGATGCCAGGCTGTTTTGAGCATTTTGTCCTGGGAGCTTTAGTGTGTCAGCAGTCCCTGGTGCTGTTCCGTTTGCATCCTGTCTCTGTGAGAGTGAAGGCTTCGGAAGGTAGCTAGAGCTGAGGAAGGAAAGTGCCGCGAGCAGGGTGTGTGCGGCTAGCTCGATGGGTGCAGTTGAAGCTGCAGACAGCAAAGGCATTATTAGCTGGCACTTGTGCCAGCTCTGTTTTTGCTAGATGTTTCCGAGCGGGCAGATTCAGCTAGAGTGGAAAGCAGGTAGGGCAAAGGAGCTCGTCTTGCCGTTTGAGTGCGGTGCAAAGAAGGCTCCGCACTTGGGAGAGGAAGATCAGGCAAATCTTTTCGCGCTGGCAACAGGACGCTTGAGAGCAGGGACGTTTCCAACGCAGCTTCTACCCTCGGTGGGGTTTCGAGCTGCCCTCGGAGCGCTTCCTTCTTTTGCGAGTCGACAGCGCCATCTTGTGGCTTTGGACTGCTAACGCAACATCGGCAGGGCGAGAAATGGTCAGGCACGCTGCTCTGGCAGTCTGCACGCTGCGCAAAGAAGCCCGCTTCCCTGAGGCTTCGCTCTTCGCCCGATGTGACTTGGACACAACTGAAACTCAGCGACAGCATTCAGCTTTGCCGCTTTTCGCCGTCTCTGCTGCACGCATCCGCAGCGTGCTATGGACGGTTTTCCCTCAGCTCCTGGTGGAGTGAGACTCTCTTCTTCGCAGATGATTGCGAGCTGTGCGTCTTAGCTTGTCGCTCAGCGAGCTGTGCCAGGAAAGAAGCACTTGCAGCGTTAGTCTTTCAACGTCCGACACTTTCAAAGAAGCACCACAAAGCCGGGCGACGGGAAGGGGCGAAGAAGCAGACGCTCACCTGGCTCTTTTCCTCGCCATCGCCAGCCGGACTTTGGGTCGTTTGCTGACAAAAGCGGGCGCTTCCTTGGTCAGTGACAAGGTCAGTGCAGAGAGCTGGCTGGGACGGGGCTTTGCAGGCTGTAAAGGAAAGAGGAGTGTTCCTGAAAAGTGGTGCAAATTCGAGTTTGCTCAAGTTGCAGGGGAGAGCTGCGGGCAGCCTTATTATTCTGGCACAGGTGTCCGAGTGAGCCGCAGTCGAAAAGCTTTCCCTTGAGATTCAGAGGGCGAGAGGCGCAATACGGGCTGAGAAGTCAAGTGCGCTGTCAGAGCGTCTTTCGGCTGAAGCAAGGCTTAGCAGCGCTTGACTGCCGGCACAGTGTTCTCTGCGAGAAATAGAGCACTAGTCTCCACACCGGAGAAAGAAATTGCCGTGGCTCACACGAGGCGTAGAACGAAGCCGCACGGTACAGGGCTTGTGTGCGCAGCGTACTGACGGCGTGAGGAGCGTGCCTGCCGCTGGCCGGCCAGCAGAATTCTCTTTGGCAGTGCTAAAGGAAAAGTTCAGCTAGAGCTGCTTGCGCCGCTACTTATTTCTCTTCCAGCCCCTCGGGGAAACAGCTGCTCCTACCTTTATGCTCCGAGAGGCAGAGAACACAATGACAGATACAACGGTGAAGGGAAGGAGAGAGAGCACCGTGTGAGCTTCATGTCGCTTGCGTAGGGCAAGCGGAAAGTGAAGCCCTGCACTGTCTTTTACTTCTCAGAAGGGAGTGTACTCAGCTGACTGTCTTCGTTCCTCGTTTTCTGTAACCCGTGGCGTGACTTTCGTTTTTGCAGTGGGGCAACTCGTGCTCCTCCGCAGAGAACATTGTGCCGGCAGTCAAGCGCTGCTAAGCCTTGCTTCAGCCGAAAGACACTCTGACAGCGACTGGTCTTCAAACTGCATTGCTCTCTCGCCTCTGAATCTCAAGGGAAAGCTTTTCACCGGGCGTGTCTTCACTCGGACACCTGTGCCAGAATAATACAGCTGTCTTGAAGCTCTCCCGCAACTTGAGCAAACTCGTATTTGCACCACTTTTCAGGAACACTCCTCTTTCCTTTACCGCCTGCAAAGCCCCGTCCCAGCCCGGCGCTCTCTGCACGGCCCTTGTCACAGCCAAGGAGCGCCGCACACATTCTAGCCTCGCAACCACCAAAGATCCGGCTGGCCGGCTGGCCGAGGAAAAAGAGCCAGGAATAAACATCTGCTTCTTCGCCCCTTCCCGTCGCCCGGCTTTGTGGTGCTGCTTTGAAAGTGTCGGACGTTGAAAGACTAACGCTGCAAGTGCTTCTTTCCTGGCACAGCTCGCTGAGCGACGAGTTAGACGCACAGCTCGCAATCATCTGCGAAGAAGAGAGTTGCTCACTGTACCAGGAGTTGAGGGAAAACCGTCCATAGCACGCTGCGGATGCGTGCAGCAGAGACGGCGAAAAGCGGCAAAGCTGAATGCCGCCGCTGAGTTTCCGTTGTGTCCAAGTCACATCGGGCGAAGAGCGAAGCCGCAGGGACGCGGGCTTCTTTGCGCAGTGTGCACACTTCAGTGCGCAGTGAGCGGGCCTGACAGTCTCTTGCCCTGCCGATGTTGCGGCAGTCCAAAGCCACAAGATGGCGCTGGCCAACTCGCAGTAGCGAGCAAGTTCGAGGGCAGCTCGAACCACCTGAGGTTAGAGCCGCTCTGGAAACGTCCCCTGCTCTGCCAACCTGCTGCTGTAGCGCGAAAAGATTTGCCTGATCTTCCCTCCCAAGTGCGGAGTTCTTTGCAACTGCAGCACCTCAAACGGCAAGATCTAACCTTTGTCTCCATGCTTCCACGCAGCTGAATCTGCCCGCCGAAACATCTAAAATAAAGAGCTGGCACAAGTGCCAGCTAATAATGCCTTTTGCTGTCTGGTAGCTTCAACCGCAACCTATCGAAGCCAGCCGCACACCCTGCTCGCACTTTCCTTCCTCAGCTCTAGCTACCTTCCCAAGCCTTCACTCTCACAGAGTCAGGATGCAAACGGAACAGCACCAGGGACTGCTGACACACTAAAGCTCCCAGGACAAAATGCTCAACAGCCTGGCATCTGCCTTTGCACTGACAGTTGAGCAGCTCAAAGCCAGAGCACTGCTTATTGGCAAAAGCCTCTTCATTCGTTGAGGCCACCCAGTGTGCACGTCTAAACTTGCTTTCTTTACGGAAGAGTGGTAATCCAAAGAAATGGCACGGCCTCCTCCAAAATACAAAGCATCCAGGGACTGATCCACATGCAGTATTGAATGGCCAACAATTGCACCTACCTAGAAGGTGTCAGGACAGAAGAATCTTGCCGGACTCTTCCACCCCATGATGTCATAACATCTGCTCCAGCAACACTGGCACTATGAATCA
>JAVTVJ010005530.1:0-19014 GCA_034509425.1 Eopsaltria australis
AAATCCACATTCCCACGGGAATTCTGCGGAATTCCTGCCAACACCGACCCGCGAGCCGTCCCAAACAGAATTCCAGGCTGCTGGGATTGAATCAGGGAGCAAACCCTCCATGGCAGCACCTCCCAAGGGCTCTCCTTGGCTGTGACGGGCACGAGCCGCCTGGGATAAATTTAACCGACAAGACGCCCAAAAAATCAAGCAAGGAGAACGCAGGAGCTGCTTGGACAGGGTTCACAGGTTTGCAGTATCCAGATGGGACCCACAACTCCTCCAAGAACGTGAATATCATCTCTTTTTTTTTTTACTTTTTTATCTTTTTTTTTTTTTTTTTTTTTGGGAGCAAATTAATGTGGGCCAGCAGCCAGGCTGTGTCAAGAGCAATGTTCACATAAGGGAAGCAGTCACAGCAAAGATTTATATTTTTTTTTTGTCTCCCAAAAAAATTATAAAACCTTTGTACTTTTTGTACCCGAGCAGACAAATCAGGTTACAGGGCTCCTACCTGGCACCAAAATCCAGGGAATCTGCAGGTCCTGGTGTGCTGCCTGGGAAGGAGGGATTTCATCTTCTCCTTTGGATGCTTGGAAACAAAAACATATGTGCCAAAAAAAATTTAAAAAAAAAAACCCCAAAAAAACCCCAACCCCGAAGCATTAATGAAAACTGGATGCTGCTTCTTGTTACTTTCTAAATTTGAGATATAACAGGAACACGGAAAAAATGTGCAAAGGGATGTTCTTCCCCCAAGAAGCTTTTCCCTGGTAGCTCGCAGCACCATCCCTGCCCCATGAAAACACAACAAAGGAACGCTGGAAGAGATTGACAGAGTAAAACAAGAACAAAATATAAACCCAGAAGCATCAAGGGTAAGCTCTTAAGTCTCTGCTTCCTAATCTTCCTGATGATCTCCTCCACTGCTCTGTTTTATTGCCCCTCAGAAGGGTTTTAGCTTTAATATAGATTGGAATTACTGGGGGAAAGGAAACATTTTGAACATTTAGGCATCCGAACTCTTTCAAGAGGGGTTTCTTAACCTTTAATCCTCCTTCCTCCACCCGCGGGCCACGCAATGTGCGAGGGAAAAGGTCAGGGACGTGGACAAAGGCAATAATCTGAGCCTAACCCGCTTTCCTCCGAGCCAGGCAATCAGCAGCCAGCGCACAAACACCCAGCACTGGCTTTTCCTGCTGCTGAGGGCTGCTAGGCTCAGCTTAAATCCTGTTTAAACCAGCCCACAGGCATGGACGGGCAAGGGGAAGGGCTGGAAGGGACGGAGAAGCAGCAGAGGGGTCACAAAACCTTCGGATGTTTTGGGTTGGAATCTTGAAGTCCATCTTGTCCCACTCGTCACAAAACCATCGGATGCTCGGAGCAGCCTGGGATGGTGGGAATGTCCCTGCCCACGGCAAGACGGTTTGGGTTGGAAGCTTAAAGTCCATCTTGCCGTGGGCAGGGACACTTCCACTGTCCCAGGGTGCTCCAGCCTGGCCTTGGACACTTCCAGGGATCCAGGGACAGCCACGGCTTCCCTGGTCACCCTGTGCCCTCTCCCAAGAGCTCAGGGTTGGCCAAGCAGCTCCGTGGCTGATGTGAGTCGATTCTTTCCCCCTTTTCCTCGCCCCCCTGGGTGTTTTTGGGGTGATCAGTGAGTTCTGATCAGCTCTGCCCTGCTGTCCCCAGCCCTGGAGCTCCTTAGGGGTGACAACTGTCACAGCCCAGCGAAGGACAAGGACGTGAGGCCTTGGCTGTGGTGGCTGTCACAGCCCCGTCACTGCCGTGCACCGAGGGGTCTCGTCTGGCTCTGGGGACGGTTCCTGGCACGAAACTCAAACTCACAGAGCAAACAGCAGCAAAATCAGCTCCAGATCCCGCCCAGGGCCGAGCAGCTCCATGGAAATCTGCCACCATCAATATTCCCGAGGTGCACCAGGGAGCGGCGCCTTCATTTCCTGGCCCTGTCGCTGGCAGGGTGACAGCTCTGGAGCTGGAGACACCTCGGTGACAGCTCTGGAGCTGGAGACACCTCGGTGACAGCTCCGGAGCCGGGGACACCTCGGTGACAGCCCTGGAGCTGGAGACACCTCGGTGACAGCTCCAGAGCTGGGGACACCTCAGTGACAGCTCTGGAGCTGGGGACACCTCGGTGACAGCTCTGGAGCTGGGGACACCGCGGTGACAGCTCCAGAGCTGGGGACACCGCGGTGACAGCTCCAGAGCTGGGGGCACCTCGGTGACAGCTCTGGAGCTGGGGACACCTCGGTGACAAGCCTCCAGAGCTTGGGGACACCTCGACGTGACAGCCTCTGAGCTGGGGACACCTCCAGTGACAGCTCTGGACTGGGACCACCTCATGACAGCCGAAGCTGGAGACACCTCAGTGACAGCTCTGGAGCTGGGGACACCTCAGTGACAGCCCTGGAGCTGGGGACACCTCAGTGACAGCTCCAGAGCTGGGGGCACCTCAGTGACAGCTCTGGAGCTGGGGACACCTCAGTGACAGCCCTGGAGCTGGGGACACCTCAGTGACAGCTCTGGAGCTGGGGACACCTCGGTGACAGCTCCGGAGCTGGGGACACATCAGTGACAGCTCTGGAGCTGGGGACACCTTGGTGACAGCTCTGGAGCTGGGGACACCGCGGTGACAGCTCCAGAGCTGGGGACACCTCGGTGACAGCTCCAGAGCTGGGAACACCTCAGTGACAGCTCTGGGCTGGGGACACCTCGGTGACAGCTCTGGAGCTGGGGATGCCTCGGTGACAGCTCTGGAGCTGGGGACACCTCAGTGACAGCTCTGGAGCTGGGGACACCTCGGTGACAGCTCCGGGGCTGAGGGCACCTCAGTGACAGCCCTGGAGCTGGGGACACCTCGGTGACAGCTCTGGAGCCGGGAACACCTCAGTGACAGCTCTGGAGCCGGGGACACCGCGGTGACAGCTCCAGAGCTGGGGACACCTCGGTGACAGCTCCAGAGCTGGGAACACCTCAGTGACAGCTCTGGGCTGGGGACACCTCGGTGACATCCTCGGCACGTCTGGGGGGACAGCAGCGCTCACAGCAGGCAGTGATGTCACAGCCCACGGCCACCCTGCCTCGGTGACCTTCCCAAACCCACTCACTTTATCAGCTCCACAGCGCCCGTGCTAACGAGCAATGCCGTGTTTTCCACGAGTTAATTCACTCCCAAAACGCTCCTGAGGGAACAGGGAAATGGGTGCAGTCCAGGGTGCCAGGGACAAGCTGAAGGCAGCTTCTCCCTGCTGGAAAAAAGTGAGCACAACAGAAAAATAAAAGTTTTCGAAGAGATTCGCCCTTTCTGCTGGATTTCCACATTCAACCGATTTACTCAGTTTAAACATTTTGCCCCTTTCTTCCCTCGCTCCAAAAGTTGTTTTATTCAGGACAGGAATCTCCTTTTTCCTTTCTCCTGAGAAAAAAAAACAACCCAGGAGTCTCCTTTTTCCTGAGCTTGGCTGGGAGCAGCTGAGCTGGGAGTGCTCCCAGGGGATGCTGAGTTTGGGGATGATGAAACGATGACCTCAGGGCTCTCCTTGCAGAATCCTCTCCTGAGCTCAGAGCCCTCCTGGTTCATCCCCTTGGGAACCCTGGGAGGGAGATGAATAAAGACGTGAATTTGAATATTCAAGTGCTCGGGGATGCGTCGATGCTGCCTTTTGTCAGACACTCCAGACCCGGAATCTTCCGTCGGAGCCAAAGATTCGGGAGAGGGCACAAAATGTTGGGTCTGCTGCGTGGAGCTGAGAGAAAAACCCTTCAAATTCCAGGGATTTGCGTGCACTTCGCTGCATCTCCGGGTTTTTGGAGTTCAGGTTTGAAGGGAATCTTAATTCAAGTCCAACTAAATGATCCTGGGGCTGACAAAGCTCAGCGTCTGTCTGGGAGGTAACTGGAATTTAGAGTTTAAAAAATGAAATCAGCAAATGGACCGGGAAGGGTCCCATTCCTTCTGATCCATATTTATTTATCCCACAGGGTAACACTGATTTATCCCACACATCACCCAATCGTCAGCCCCACCGATTTTCTCTTCTTGCAGCCGTTTGGAAGATCCTGCCGGCTAAAAACGCAAACAACGAGCGCCACACGGAGCTTTTCAGGCTGAAATCTGAAATTCAGGATGGGAACCCACAGCATTTCGTGGCTCCATCACCCAGACAGGGGAATTTCAGCAAAATTCCCCCTCCCTTTGATCATCTCACAGGTCTCATCTGTTCCTATCAGAACTTTTGAAGGGGAATGTCTGATGTTTCCTTCTGAAGTCGATGTGAGGAAGTGAAGAGCTTTTGTTTTGAGTTACCTGTAGAAAGGAGGAGGCTGGCACGTGCAAAATGGGATTTTCAGTCACTTGTTTGAGTCATTCCAACCCACAAAAATGAATTTAAAAAAGGAATATGTCAGTGGCAAGGCAGGAGCTTGGTTGTTATTCCTTGAACTGGTAAAAAAAAAAAGAGAATATTAAACCCTATTTCTAGAAATTTCTAGAAATTCCACTATCCCTTGTTCTTCCTGAAGGATAAATAAGCGTTGTGCCATGGAATGAGGCAAAAAAGCGAATTAGGAGCAGGAGTTTGGTGGCAGAATCGTGGACCAGGTTTGTCAGCAGAAGGGTTTTGTTCTCCACAATTAAAACGCTCTCTGAGTTGAGAGGTTTGACTCTAAATATCAGGCAGAGCAAACTGCAGTGATTTGAATAATTATTTACCTGACGACTCCACCCAAGGCTCCTCTGCAGCAAGGATTTCACCCCCAGATTCCAAATCAATGCTGGGGAGCCCAGACAGGGAGGTCACTCCTGGATTCTGCCTCACTCAGGGAATCAGAGGAGGAAAAATCTGGGAATTCCTGATATGTGATATCTCCTAATGGTTATTTTTATCCCAGTTTTCACTAAATGCATCGGAAAGTTTTCTATCCATTTTATTGAGCTCTGAACGTGGGTAACAAGAACCTGATGAGGTTTTTCAAGGAGGTTTTCTGGACTGTGCCCCGAAGTTCTGGGGGTTCTGACCTCCCTTTTCACGGAGCCGAGTTGAGATCTGCCCCAAAAAACACGGGACAAAAAGAAGAATATTTGGGGATTTTCAGCTCAGGGATTCTCAACATTTAGGGCACGGCAGCAAAACGCTCCACAGCGCCCGATCCCCTCCAATTTCCAGCCAGGAGCTTCGCTCAAACCCCATAAATTCTGACAGAAAAGGGGCCTCCCACGTCAGGAGAGAGGTTTTATCACAGCATCCATCAGCTGTGATTTCTGCTCCCACCTCCTGCCAGATGCTGGGCTCTTTCATTGCCTGCCAGGCAGGAACAGCCCCATCACTCACACGATCCCATAAAGTTTTTTGGGAGATGTGCTTCCCCCATCCACGAGGGTTTAAAAAAGATGATCCTAAATCTGTTTTAAAAAACCCAATAAACGAGGAATCTGGGGGGGATAAGGAGCCCGTTAGGCGTGGCACTGGGTTTAAGGGGGAATTGTGCCCCCTCTGGTTTTCTAACTCCTCCCAGATTTGTCGCCCTGGTTTTTGCAGTTTTTTGTGGTTTTACTTCAGGAGTAAAATTCCTCATGCATTTTCTATAAATGTAGTTCTTGTTTTCTTTACCGGCATAAATTGGTTTTGAACTTCTGGATTGTTTTCATTCCTTTCTCCCAAGGCAGAGAAAGATGAGAAACTGTGTCATTATCCTGTGGAATTGTAGAGGTGGTGACCTCATTGACCAACCCACGATTGTCTTAAAAAAAATATATAAAATTAAGAAAATAAATAAAAAAAATTAAAAAAAAAAAAACAAACCACTAAACTCTCTTTACTAGTCCTGCCTAAAAAGTCCTGACCTACTGCTAAAATCTGCGTGTTTCTTCCATGTCACAGAACAAAAAAGAAAGAAAGAAAGATCGGCCAAGGTGGGAGCTGTGAAAAGCTGGTTTTGAGGCAGCTCAGCTGGCACACAGAGCTGAGCTCAGAGCCTGCAGTGCCACGTTCCAGGAGTGGCTCAGGACCAGCAGGACCCGGGTGATGCCTTTTCCTGGTCTTAGGAAATCAAGGCTCAGACAGGGTCAGAGGGTTGGGGTCGTTTCCCTCGGTATTTTAATAGGATCCCATTCCATGGCTTCTGCCGTCCAGGTAGAACGCGGCGCCAAAGCCCCGTCCCCCCAGTCGAGTGTACAATTAAAGACTCTACTCATTAGCAGATCTAATGAGAGGGCCCAATAAGGGCCTGGGTGGGCTCACTTCCAGTTTACAGAATCTGTCCTGCTGGGAGACCTTGAGGGCCCACGAAAACAGAGTGTTTGGTCTCTGACTCTCCGTGGTTTCAGGGGTGTTTGGTCTCTGACTCTCCGTGGTTCCAGGGGTGTTTGGTCTCTGACTCTCCGTGGTTTCAGGGGTGTTTGGTCTCTGACTCTCCGTGGTTCCAGGGGTGTTTGGTCTCTGACTCTCCGTGGTTCCAGGGGTGTTTGGTCTCTGACTCTCCGTGGTTTCAGGGGTGTTTGGTCTCTGACTCTCCGTGGTTCCAGGGGTGTTTGGTCTCTAACTCTCCGTGGTTTCAGGGGTGTTTGGTCTCCCAGCCCTACAAACACCATGGAACCGGGCTGAGCTATCACCTAAAGCATCCCAAGTGTGCATGCTGATACCTGTGAATGTAGGGAACTGGGTAAGAAATATTCAGAAGGAAAGGAGAAAAATCCTTCAGGCATCATGGGGAATTCCGGAATTCCCAGCCTGGAGTCTCTGATCCCTGGGCAGAGCTCCCGTGTCCTCCTGCTCCTTCTGGGTCCTCAGGAATGTTCAGTCCTTGTCCGAGTCCAGCTTTAGTGTGCACTGAATTCAGGTCATATTAAACTTAATCCAGACTATTTCTGGCCTCCAGCTTTGGTGAGAGCCTCAGGGCTAAATTATTGATACCTGAATTCCAGAAATACCCGGATTTGGAGCGGGACCAGTTGTAAATATAAATATAAATGTAAATAAAAAATAAAATAAAAATAAAAATAAAAATAAAAATAAAAATAAAAATAAAAATAAAAATAAAAATAAAAATAAAAATAAAATAAAAATGTAAATAAAAATGTAAATAAAAATAAAAATAAAAATAGAAATAGAAATAGAAATAGAAATAGAAATAATAGAAATAGAAATAATAGAAATAGAAATAGAAATAGAAATATAGAGAAATAGAAATAGAAATAGAAATATAGAGAAATAGAAATAGAAATATAGAGAAATAGAAATAATAGAAATAGAAATATATAGAAATAGAAATAGAAATAGAAATAATAGAAATAGAAATAGAAATATAGAGAAATATAAATATAGAGAAATATAAATATAGAGAAATAGAAATAGAAAGAGAAATAGAAAGAGAAATGGAAATAGAAATAGAAATAGAAATAGAAATAGAAATAGAAATAGAAATAGAAATAGAAATCTCTCCCAAAACACCCAATCTGCAAACATTCCCTGTGCCCACAGGCAGCCAGGATGTGTTGGATGTGAGGTGCTGCTGGAAGGAAAATCTGGAGAGAAAGGAGATGGGAATCCCCTCTCTCTCCCCGTGTGAACGAGGAGGAGCAGCTCACACTTCCCAGGAAAAACATTCCCGTTGAATCCCTACCAAGCGAATTACAAAGCTTTTAAAGCTCGACTTCTCTGTCTTAAGCCAAGCTGAGATGAATTAAAGTCTGCCTCAACCTCAGATCCATCTGGAAAATCCCACATCGCTCCTGGAAATGGCACATCCCAGTTCAGGAAGGTTGATAAAATTCTGTCTTTGGTAAAAATGCCAACTTTTTGGGAGTTTGCAGATACAGGGGGAGCTGTGCTGGTGAAGAATTCCCAGTAAATCCCCAGGAAAGCAGAGTCAAAGCCAGGCAGTTTTTTGGGGAAAAGTCCTTTCCTCCCAGTATCCATTGGGATGGAGATTCCAGCGGGCAGGGACACCCTGAGATAAAGGAGGAAACAAATCCCTGTCAGGCCCACAGCAATCCATCCAGGAGGGGAATGCCTTGCCAAAAAAAAAGAAAACAAATCATGCAAAGACTCATCAGGTCACTTAAAAAGCCCCTTTTCCCAGTGGTAAAGCCAGCAAATCTCTGGGAATGCCAGAAGAAAGGGATTGCTCCTATAAACACATCCATTTCCAGGGGAACTCTGCTCTTCCTTTAGCCAGAGGATGTTTATTTTGTGGGGGGGGGGAAAAAAGCACCTTAAAACCTTTCCTCCTTTCTCCTGCATCCCTGGCACTCTGGAGCTGCCATTCCTCACTCCCGAGGATCAGCAGGTCAAGGGAAGGGCCAGGAGAGGGAAAATAAATACAGGAAACGAAATGGATCAACAAAACAAAACAAAATAAATAAAAGGCCGAGCTGGAAGTCTGGAGGCTAAAAAAAATTCCAAAGGATGGCTGAGAACTGTCAGCTCGGCAGGGCGATCCCAAAAATCCCCTGGACCACGGGATGAGATGCCAGCGACCTTTGGAGTGTTTGGAATGCTGGGGAGGTTCCCGATGTGCTGCGGGCGGGGTTTTAGGGATGCGAAATCAATGGCAACGATTTGAGCTCGGCTTTAACGCGGTCCTAATGAAGTTTAATGGGCGCCATTAGGAAAATTGGGAGCGCCCGGCAGGATCCATCATTGCAGGGATAAATGGATAAGGGGAATGATGGAAATGTCCTTGTTTTTATCAGCACTTAACCGGCTCCTGCTGAATCCGAAGGGAAAAGCAGCAGGGAGGATTCCAGCGCCTCCGGGTGATTCCCAGGGTGGAATAAAAGCAGCAAAGTCCCACATTAAGGATGGGTTTGGGGTTTCCAGTCCAATTCCAGGATCTGATCCCGGAGTTTTGAAGACTGCAAGGATGGAGTTTGCACAGATTCTCTGGGCTCCTGGGAGAGCAGAGAGGAAACGGCTGAAAATTCACTTTTTGCCGCTGAAGCGGCTCCTCAAGGGCTCCTCTGGCTCCTCTGCTTCCAGAATCCAGGAAATCTGGGCATGGAAAGAGAATTCCAGGTGGGGTTTGGGGTTTGTTCAGGCACAGGGTGGTGGTGGCTGGGAAAGTTCTGAGGTTCCTGAGGCTCTTCAAAGTGCCAAGAGGAAAGAACTGTCCCAGAAAAAGAATCATGGAATGGTTTGGGTGGGAAAGGAGATTAAAACTCATCCCAATCCATCCCTGTGAGGGCAGGGACACCTCCCACTGTCCCAAAAAAAAGAATCATGGAATGGTTTGGGTGGGAAAGGAGTTTAAAGCTCATCCCATTCCAGCTGCCTGTCCATGGGCAGGGACACTTCCACTGTCCCAAAAAAAAAGAATCATGGAATCATGGAATGGTTTGGGTGGGAAAGGAGATTAAAGCTCATCCCAATCCAACCCTGCCAGGGCAGGGACACCTCCCACTGTCCCAAAAAAAAGAATCATGGAATGGTTTGGGTTGGAAAGGAGCTTAAATCCCATCTCAATCCACCTCTGCCAGGGCAGGGACACTTTCCCTATCCCAGGCTGCTCCAGCCTGGCCTTGGGCACTGCCAGGGATCCAGGGGCAGCCACAGCAAATCTGGGAATTCCAGCTCAGCCAGGAATTCCTCATTCCCAATCTCCCATCCATCCCTGCCCTCTGGCACTGGGATCCATTCCCTGTGTCCTGTCCCTCCAGGCCTTGTCCCCAGTCCCTCTCCAGCTCTCCTGGAGCCCCTTCAGGCCCTGCCAGGGGCTCTGAGCTCTCCCTGGATCCTTCCCTTCTCCAGGGGAACATTCCCAATCCTCTCAGCCTTTCCCTCTGATCCTCTCCAGGGTCTCCTCTGGACTCTCCACGCTGAGATCCCTGAGGAAAAACAGCACCAACAACCAGAAGAAAACCTGGCCACGAACTCCAGGTTTCACCTCCAGAGCTGCCGCAGGTTTTGGAGTTTCCCTGCGCTGAACCCGCGTGGATTTTCCCAAAAAAAAACCTTCCAAAGGAGGAATTAGCAATTAGGAATTAGGAATGCTTTCCTTCCTCTCCCTCAAACCCAGAGCAGCAATTTCAGAGGGAAGGATTTAATCAAAGGCAGCTGCTAATTACTTTCCTGACACCAGGGGAGGAGGACGCTGGCATCCCAAAGATCTGCGGGATTGTTTTTCCCCCCTTGTTAATATTTGATAAATCCATAATTGGAGCGTTTGATTCCTCAGCCTCCTCGGAACAGGAACTTTATTGGAAGGAATCTTGGTGAATTCAGGCCACAAAATTCCAGGGGCTGATCATTCAGGGATTGATTGGAGCATCAGGAGAGGAGATAAACTGGGATTGCCCAAGGACAAGTCAATACAGGCTGCATTTAATAAATTATATAAATTACATTCTGGAAAGAGTTCAAGTTGAATTTCTCCAATTTCTCAACTCTTTTCTTGCTGAAGTTCAGCGATTCCACATGAATATTTAATTTAAAATCAAACTAGAACAAAGCCTAACATTGAATTAATAAAAGAGTTGAGTGGCATCCATGAGTGAGCAAAATCTGCCCCCAAAAAAACCCCAAAAATTGCAACTTTAGAGCTACTTCATAAATCACATCGTTTAGGAATGGATATCATCATAATCCTGCTAAAATGAAGCCAAAACTTTATTAAATGCAATAATGACTCTGTAGGGTTGAGTATTTCTGACCGATGTCTCGCTCTGGTTTTGAACTCTGGAACTCTTTTGTGTTAATAAATTCCTGCTAAATAAAGCAGTGGCAAAGCAAAATAAATGTCCAGAAATCTCTGGTTCAGCAGGAAAAATAAATTCGAGGCACCGAGGGATGGGAACGCCCAAACTTTGATTTGGGAGAGATTAAAATTCTCTTTCCTTAAGCAGCAGCAGACAGCAAAGAAAAGGCAAAAAAAAATGAGAAAGAAGAGCTTTAATTCTTGGGGCTTTTCCATAAAAAAACCTAAAAAAACAACAGGGAAGGAAGCCACTGAAGGTTTTTAATATTTTTATTATTTTGTAGAAGTTATTTGAGGTTAAAGGTTAAAGGTTTGCCCTTTAAGTTTTGTGGCAGAAGCGCCACTGATGCTCCCCATTCCCAGCGAATTCCCGGCCCTCAATTCCCTTCAATAAAACCCCTTTTCCCTCTTTCCCTCCCTTCAAAAAAATACCTTTATCCCCTTTTTCTCCCCTTTCCCCCTTTTTTCCTCCCCTTTCCCCCCTTTTTCTCCCCTTTTCTCCCCATTTTCCTCCCCTTTTCCCACTTTAGGGATCCCCGGCAATGTCTGAGGGGGCTGAGGGCGCTGACGCTCCGTGACCGCCCCCTGGTGCCCTCCGCGGGTACTGCCCCGCCACCGCCGCCCCTCACAGGGGACAACACCGGCTGGGGAGCCCCGAGGGGACACCCGGGGCCCGCCACCACCGATCCCCGCCCCGCCACCCCCGATCCCGGCCCCGCCGCTCCCTCAAGAACCTCCCCGGCCCCGCCGCCATCGCCGCCTCCCCTCACGACCTCCCACAGCAGCCGTGAGCAACCGAGCGCCGAGCGGCGGATTCCGCGCTGTTCCGCGCCGCTCCAATCGATGTGTCTGCGGATCGGCTGGCTCGGCCTGCGGGCGCGCGGCGCGGGCGTGGCGGGGGCGGGCGGGCGCCGCCATTTTGCAGGAAGAGGTGAGGGGAGCCGGAGCTCCTTTATTTTCTCTTCTTTTCTTACTTTTTTTCTCCCCTTTTCCCGGTTTTTCCTCATCTTTTCTCGGTTTTTTCTCCCTTCCCATCAGCTGCCGATGCTTGTCCTCCGCAGCGCCGCTCCTGGGACTCGGGGGGGGGCCGGGCGGGCTGTGAGGGGGTTTTGGGGTTGGGGTGTCCAGCGCCTTCTTTTCCTTTTCCCTTTCCTTTTCCCTTTCCTTTTCCCTTTTTCTCTTTCCTTCCTTTTCCTCGTCCTTTTTCTGTTCTCTCCCCTCTCCTCTCCTCTTTTCCAGGGCTATCCGGGGCTGTCAGCGAGGGGAGAGCGGCGTCTGCCATGGCCAATGTGAGTGATTGGTGTGGAATTGAGAATTAAACAGAACTCCAGACGCGTTTGGGTTGGAAGGGACCTTAAAAATCATTGAATTCCAACCGCTCGGGATAATTTCCACTATCCCAGGAGGCTCCAAGGTTTTGGAAGCTTCCAGGGATCCAGGGGCAGATTCTCTGGGAATTTTTTCCCCACCCTGAGCCAAAAATCCCTTCCCCAAATCCCATTGAACCCCGTCCTGATTCCCTTTTAATATCCCAGGAATAACACAATTAAAGATTAAATCAAATTCCTCCCGTTCTTTTTTTTTTTTATTCCCCGGCGGAATTTTGTGTTTCTGGACCAGCTGATTCCAGGCTGGCGGATAAAACGTTTTTATTGCTTTATTTTTATTGCTCTTATCGTGAATAATTCGTTTATTTCTTTTTTTATAACGCCAGGTGTGTAAATATTTGCATGAGTGAGCTGTAATTAGCGACACCGTGTTAATGAGGCTGATGATAAGGAAAAAACACCTTTTTTTTTTGTTTTTGCTAATTACTGTAATCGTTTACATCTGTTTAAAATAGTCTCGTGCAAAAATTAACTTTAAAAATGGTTTTTTAGGGAAAAAGCTATTTAGGTTATTGTTTTAATTGTTGAAATGATCGTTTTGATTATTTAAATGCTTCTTCTGATTATTTAAAGGATTATTTTGATTATTTAAATTATTATTTTGATTATTTAAATTATTCTTTTGATTATTTAAATTATTCTTTTGATTATTTAAATGAGTATTTTGACTATTTAAATTATTGTTTTAATTGTTGAAATGATCATTTTGATTATTTAAATGATTCTTCTGATTATTTAAAGGATTATTTTGGTTATTTAAATGATTATTTTAATTGATAAAGTGAGTATTTTGATGGTTGAAATGATGATTTTGATTAAATGATTATTTTGATTATTCAAATGATTATTTTTGATTATTTAAATTGTTGTTTTGATTGTTTAAATTATTGTTTTGATTGATTAAATTAGTCTTTTGATTATTTATTCTTTTGATTATTTATTCTTTTGATTATTTAAATTATTCTTTTGATTATTTAAATGATGATTTTGATTATTTAAATGAGTATTTGGACTATTTAAATTATTATTTTAGTTGTTTAAATGACCATTTTGATTATTTAAATGGTCATTTTCTTTATTTAAATGATGATTTTGATTGTTGAAATGATGATTTTGATTGATTAAATTATCATTTTGATGATTCAAATGATTATTTTGATTGTTGAAATGATTATTTTTTATTATTTTAACGATTATTTTGATTGTTTAAATGATGATTTTGATCGATTAAATGATTATTATGATTACTTAAATGATTATTTTGATTGTTTAAATGATTATTTTGCTTATTTAAATTATTATTTTGCTTATTTAAATTATTTTGCTTATTTAAATTATTATTCTGATTATTTAAATTATTATTTTAATTGTTGAAATGATGATTTTATTTAAATGACTATTTTGACTATTCAAATTATTATTTTAATTGTTTCAATGGTCATTTTGATTATTTAAGTGATGATTTTGATTGTTTAAATGATGATTTTAATTGATTAAATGATTATTTTTATTCTTTAAATGATTATTTTGATTGTTTAAATTATTCTGATTATTTAAATTATTATTTTAATTGTTGAAATGATGCTTTTATTTAAATGATTGTTTTGTTTGATTAAATGATTATTTTGATTGTTGAAAGGATTCTTTTCATTATTTCAATGATTATTTTGAACGTTGAAATGATGATTTTGATTATTTAAATGATGATTTTGATTGTTTAAATTATTATTCTGATTATTTAAATGATTTTGATTATTTCAATGATGATTTTGATTGTTTGAAGGATCATTTTGAATGTTTAAAGGATTGTTTTAATTGATTAAACGATGATTTTGCTGATTCAAATGCTGATTTTGATTATTTCAATGCTGATTTTGATTATTTCAATGCTGATTTTGATTATTTCAATGCTGGTTTTCCTTATTTCAATGCTGGTTTTCCTTATTTCAATGCTGATTTTGTTTTCCCCTGTGCTCAGGTGCTCTGCAGCAGAGCCAGGTTGGTCTCTTACCTGCCAGGATTTCATTCCTTGCTCCGAAGGGTCGGGAATCCCAAGGCTTTTTCCAACACCGCGGGATCCTCAGGCTCAGACGAGCCCCACGTGGCTGCTGCACCTCCTGATTTATGTGAGCAAAACCCACCTGATTCCCTTTAATCCTGAATTTTGTAGTGGGATTTTATGATTCGTGTGTTGGTGGATTTGTGATCCAAATCCAGGTGTGGGAGAGGGGATTTTCCATGGGTTTTCCTGGGATTTTTTGGGATTTGCTGATTGAAGTCCTTGCAGGTCAGGATTGATAATTTTATGATCCAATCCAGGCATGGGAAGGGGTTTCCCTTGGGTTTTCCTGGATTTTTTGGGATTTGCTGACTGAAATCCTTGCACGTCAGAATTGATGATTTTATGATCCAGTCTGGGTGTGGGAGAAGGGATTTTCCTGGGGTTTTTTGGGATTTGCTGACTGCAATCCTCGCAGGTTGGGATGGATGATTTTGTGATCCAATCCAGGTGTGGGAGAGGGGGTTTCCCTTGGATTTTTTTGGGATTTGCTGACTGAAATCCTTGCATGTCCAGGTTGATGATTTTATGATCCAGTCCAGGTGTGGGAGAGGGGATTTTCCATGGGTTTTCCTGGGTTTTTTGGGATTTGCTGATTGAAATCCCTGCAGGTCAGGATCCATAATTTTATGATCCAATCCAGGCATGGGAGAGGGGTTTCCCTTGGGTTCTCCTGCTTTTTTGGGGAATTTGTTGACTGGAATCCTTGCAGGTCAGGATTGATGATTTTGTGATCCAATCCAGGTGTGGGAGAGGGATTTTCCTTGGGTATTTTGGGATTTGCTGACTGCAATCCTTGCAGGTCCAGATTGATGATTTTGTGATCCAATCCCAGCATGGGAGAGGGGTTTTTCCATGGGTTTTCCTGGGTTTTTTTGGGATTTGCTGACTGCAATCCTTGCAGGTCCAGATTGATGATTTTGTGATCCAATCCCAGAATGGGAGAGGGATTTTCTCTTGAGGTTTCCTTGGGGTTTTTTTGGGATTTGCTGACTGAAATCCTTGCAGGTCTGGATTGATGATTTTGTGATCAAATCCATGCGTGGGAGAGGGGATTTTCCATGGGTTTTTTGGGATTTGCTGACTGAAATCCTTCCAGATCCAGCTTGGTAATTTTATGATCCAATCCAGCTGTGGGAGAAGGGATTTTCATTGGGTTTTGCTGCTTTTTTGGGGGTTTGCTGACTGAAATCCTTGCAGGTCTGGATTGATGATTTTGTGAGCAAATCCTGCTGTGGGAGAGGGGTTTTCCCTTGGGTTTCTTGGGAATTGCTGACTGAAATCCTTGCATGTCCAGGTTGATGGTTTTGTGATCCAGTTCAGTTGTGGGAGAGGGGTTTCCCCTTGGGTTTCTTGGGATTTGCTGACTGAAATCCTTGCAGATCCAGATTGATAATTTTATGATCCCATCCATGCATGGGAGAGGGGATTTCCCTTGGCTTTTCCTGCTTTTTTTTGGGATTTGCTGACTGAAATCCTTGCAGGTCCAATTGATGATTTTGTGATCCAATGCAGGCGTGGGAGAGGGGATTTTCCATAGGTTTTCCTGCTTTTTTTTGGGATTTGCTGACTGAAATCCTTACAGGTCTGGATTGATGACTTTATGATCCCATCCCAGCATGGGAGAGGGGTTTTCCCTTGGCTTTTCCTGCTTTTTTTTTTTGGATTTGCTGACTGCAATCCTTGCAGGTCAGGATTGATAATTTTATGATCCCATCCCAGCATGGGAGAGGGGATTTCCCTTGGATTTTCCTGCTTTTTTTTGGGATTTGCTGACTGAAATCCTTGCAGGTTCAGACTGATGATTTTGTGATCCAGTCCAGGTGTGGGAGAGGGGGTTTCCCTTAGATTTTTTTGGGATTTGCTGATTGAAATCCTTGCAGGTCAGGATCGATAATTTTATGATCCAATGCACACATGGGAGAGGGGTTTCCCTTGGGTTTTCCTTGGGTTTTTTTGGGATTTGCTGATTGAAATCCTTGCAGATCCAGATTGATAATTTTATGATCCAATCCCAGCATGGGAGAGGGGATTTCCCTTGGATTTTCCTGGTATTTTTTGGGATTTGCTGACTGCAATCCCTGCAGGTCCCAGGACGGTGTGGCCGGACGAGGTGATGGGCCCCTTCGGCCCCCAGGATCAGAGGTTCCAGCTGCCTGGCAACATCGGCTTCGACTGCCACCTCCATGGCACAGCTTCCCAGAAGAATTCCCAGCCTTCCAAGAGCCTCCCTGATATTTTAGCAGAGCCCTCAGCCAGTGAGAGGCACGAGTTTGTCATGGCTCAGTACATCAACGAATTCCAGGTGAGAGCAAACCCCTCCTGCCTGAGGGAAGAGACAAAACTGAGCCCTTTTTGCCTCCTGGAAAAGGATTTGAAATGTGAATTTTAACTGGGTGGAGCAACAGTGACACAGAGCCTGCCTGGAGGTGATTGTTAAGGAGAAAAAAGATTTCAGGCTGTTTTGAAAGAGCATTTTAGGAGTGATTAATGGGAGAATTTCGGTCTTTAAATTTGTTGTTTACTGAGTGGAATTGGGAGTTTTCTTGCAGTGGAATTGGGGTTTTTCTTGCAGTAGAATTGGGGTTTTCTCTCAGTGGAATTGGGAGTTTTCTCTCAGTGGAATTGGGAATTTTTCTGCAGTAGAATTGGGAGTTTTCTCTCTGTTTCCTTGCAGTGGAATTGGGGTTTTTCTTTGAGTGGAACTGGGAGTTTTCTCTCAGTGGAACTGGGAGTTTTCTCTCAGTGGAACTGGGAGTTTTTCTGCAGTAGAATTGGGAGTTTTCTCTCAGTTTTCTCTGTTTCCTTGCAGTGGAATTGGGGTTTTTCTTTGAGTGGAATTGGGAGTTTCGCAGTGGATTTGGGAGTTTTTCTTTCGGTGGAATTGGGAGTTTTCTTTTAATGGAATTGGAGTTGTCTTTTAGAGGAATTGGGATTTTTCTTGCAGTGGAATTGGAATTTTCTTTTAATAGAATTGGGAGTTTTTCTCTCAGTGGAATTGGGAGTTTTTCTCTCAGTGGAATTGGGAGTTTTTCTCTCAGTGGAATTGGGAGTTTTTCTCTCAGTGGAATTGGGAGTTTTTCTCTCAGTGGAATTGGGAGTTTTTCTCTCAGTGGAATTGGGAGTTTTTACTCTCAGTGGAATTGGGAGTTTTTACTCTCAGTGGAATTGGGAGTTTTTACTCTCAGTGGAATTGGGAGTTTTTACTCTCAGTGGAATTGGGAGTTTTTACTCTCAGTGGAATTGGGAGTTTTTACTCTCAGTGGAATTGGGAGTTTTCTCTCAGTGGAATTGGGAGTTTTCTCTCAGTGGAATTGGGAGTTTTCTCTCAGTTTTCTCTCAGTTTCCTTGCAGTGGAATTGGGGTTTTTCTTTGAGTGGAATTGGGATTTTTCTTTCAGTGGAATTGGGAGTTTTCTCTCAGTTTTCTCTCAGTTTCCTTGCAGTGGAATTGGGAGTTTTCCTTGCAGTGGAATTGGGAGTTTTCTTTTAGAGGAATTGGAGTTGTCTTTTAGAGGAATTGGGATTTTTCTTTCAGTGGAATTGGGAGTTTTTCTTTTAGAGGAATTGGGATTTTTCTTGCAGTGGAATTGGCGTTGTCTTTTAATAGAATTGGGAGTTTTCTTGCAGTGCAGTTGGGAGTTTTCTTGCAGTGCAGTTGGGAGTTTTTCTTTTAGAGGAATTGGGATTTTTCTTTTAGAGGAATTGGGATTTTTCTTTTAGAGGAATTGGGATTTTTCTTTTAGAGGAATTGGGATTTTTCTTTTAGAGGAATTGGGATTTTTCTTTTAGAGGAATTGGGATTTTTCTTTTAGAGGAATTGGGATTTTTCTTTTAGAGGAATTGGGATTTTTCTTTTAGAGGAATTGGGATTTTTCTTTTAGAGGAATTGGGATTTTTCTTTTAGAGGAATTGGGATTTTTCTTTTAGAGGAATTGGGATTTTTCTTTTAGAGGAATTGGGATTTTTCTTTCAGTGGAATTGGGAGTTTTCTCTCAGTTTTCTCTCAGTTTCCTTGCAGTGGAATTGGGAGTTTTTCTTTTAGAGGAATTGGAGTTTCCTTGCAGTGGAATTGGAGTTTTCTTTGAGTGGAATTGGGAGTTTCCTTAACCATTTTTTCATATTAACCATTTCTCCCCTTACCCATTTCTCAGGGTTCTGATGCTCCCCAGAAGCAGCAAATCAACAATGCTGAGACCTACTTTGAAAATGCCAAGGTGGAGTGTGCAGTGCAAGCCTGTCCTGAGCTGCTGAGAAAAGGTTCTGCTTGATTTATAACCAAGAAATGCAACTTTTAACATGTAAAATCTTCAAAGAAAAGGCTCTGTGATTGATGTGGAGTAGAAAATGTTGATTTGGAGTTAATAATTAAAAAAATTCCATGGTATAGAATGGAAATCAAAGCCAATATTTAATAGTTCGTATAAATAAAATATGTGAAAATATATTAAAAATACAAAAATCTGTAAATAGATATAAAATATAAAAATATATAAAATATAAAAATATATGAAATATAAAAATATATAAAATATAAAAATATATAAAATATAAAAATATATGTTAAAAATACAAAAACTATGCGAACTGCAAAAATATAAAAATATCTAATCTATAAAAATATATTAAAAATACAAAATCTATAAAATAGTATAAAATATAAAATATATAAAATATAAAATATCACAATATATAAAATATATTAAAATACAAAAATCTATAAATTTGTATAAAATATAAAAATATCTAATCTATAAAAATATATTAAAAATACAAAAACCTATAAATATGTATAAAATATAAAAATATCTAATCTATAAAAATATATTAAAAATACAAAAACCTATAAATTTATATAAAATATAAA